>JANJGK010009076.1:2500-23465 GCA_039081455.1 Macrobrachium rosenbergii
CCTTGATTATGCGCTGTACAGAAAACTCTATTGCTCCAAAGAAACATGGGCGGATTTTTTACTTGTTTATTTTTCAGGACAAAATACAATTCTAGTTGTGTGGGGGGAGGGGATGTGTTGTAAATTGAAAATTAAATTAAACAAATAAATATAAAATGAATGTGACTCTTGACTCATCTTTATAAGATGCAATTCTAGGTAGGTGTAGGATGAAAAAGGGATGTCATTCGAAAATTAAATTAAAAAAATTTAATTAGAAGTAAATTTCACTCTTGAATTATTTTATTTTTCGTGACGAAATATAATTTGTATTTATATTTATACGTAATTTGAAATATGAATTAATCTGAAGGGAATGCAGTTAGATCCCTTATTGTAGGAAGTTTAATCATTATCTGCCAGAAAAGTTGAAGTTTAAGATATCTGAAATTAAAAAAATTAAATTAAAATATTTAGATAATTTATTTAAGGGAACTCCAATAACTACCTTCCAGTAAAGTAGAGCGAGAAGAAATAAGAACTCAAAATAGAAATTGATTTAAAATTATTTAAATTGGATCATTTATTGAAGGAAGGTTAGTAATTTTCTTCTCTGCAAAGTAAACTTTTAAGAGATCTGATATATATATATATAAATATATATAGTATATATATATATATATATATATATATATATATATATATATATATATATATAGTATATATATATATATATATATATAGTATATATATATATATATTATATATATATATATATATATATATATTATATATATATATATATATATATATATATATATATATATAAATTAATTTGAAAGGAATATCGTTAGATCATTCAATGAGGGAAGTTTAATGTTTATTAATCCGCAAACTGAAAGTTTAAGATATCTGAAATGAAAATAGAAATTAAATTAGTTTAAAATTCATGTAATTAGATTATTGTTTAAGGGAATTTCAGTAATGACCTTCTTTTCAAGTGGAGCTTGACGAGATAAGAAATTAAAATAGAAGCTTATTTTAAATCATTTAAATTAGATTATTTACCAAGGAAGGTAGATGATTATCCTCATTGCAGAGTGGAAACTGGAGATATCTGACGAAGACGTATAGAGAGAACACAAATAAGAGAGAAATAAACACAAACATTACCCAAAGGATCCAAGACTTCACGAGTTCAGTATTTAAAAAAAAAAAATAATAAATCTCACTTGTTCCACAGCAGAAAGGATTACAGACTGATAACTAATAATTCCGAGTGAAGTCTGATTATATGAATTGGAATAGCGGAATTATAACTGAATGCTCATTTTTCATAAAAACGCTGTTGATTCAAACTGCATTTTACTCGTAATAAAATGTTTATCGTTATTTGATAGATTTTTTATTATTATTGATTATATATGATTATTTATTTTTATAATAAGTTTTCATCTATTTACCTCGTGATAGTTTGTCATTACAATGACCTTGTAACACAATACTTTAATCAATGTGTTTTTCCTTTTATCACTATATTTTTTATGATAAGCTTTCATTCACTTATCTCATGATAGTGTATTAGTTTAATTATGACTGGCCTAGTCATACAATACTTTATTCTGTACCTTCTTCTTTTTTTTATTATAGTTTTCTTTTATAGTAATTCGCCATTCGCTTATCTCATGACAGTGTATTAGTATACTCCCCTACTAAGAACATTTTAATCGGTGTTTGTCTCATTATGACTGACGCCATATATTGGCTGATTGTGGAATGCCTGTGTCTTTGAAACTTCAGTGTTTGAGAGAGAAAAATAAATATTTTCTTCGGTATACTTCCTAGTAAAACAATATTTGAATCTGTCTGTTCCACATTATCAGACTTCATATCTGCTTATTTTTTTTAGTATACTGATCTAGTTAGACTGTATTTTAATCTGTTTCTTTATCTCATTATCACTGATTTTATATTTGCTAATTCTGGAACACCTGTGTCCTTCAGATTCCAGGTCACGAGATGAAAAAAAAAATTATTTAGTATAGCTACTTTACTTTGTATTCCCAAATCTGGAAACACTGTGCCCATCAGACTTCTGCATATGAGACTGAAAAATAAATATTTCTTTTCTCTCAACCAGCCTCCTTTAACCCAGGGAAATTCACTGAGATGAAAGGCTCGACGTGACACATCCCTTCGGCTACGAAGGAGCATAAAATGACTTCAACTCTTTCTCATAGCCAGCGGAGTGGGATTCGTTAAAGAGGGGAACTTGGAGGCTATCGGGAAATTACGAAGCCGGGAGAGGAAATGTAATAGGTAATGCCATTCCTCTAAATGATAATGCCCTTGGGAACGTTTTGCTCGCGTCTTCTGGCAGAAACGTTTTTGTGTGTATGGTTCTATTTCTTATCTTAGACTTAGGCGGGATTCCTTTTTATTATTATTATATTATCATTATTGGTGTACGATCGTATATATAAGCATCAAGGTTGTTTAGGATTTCTTTTTTCATTTATTTATTTATTTATTTATTATTATTATTATTATTATTATTATTATTATTATTATTATTATTATTATTATTATTTTATTATTATTATTATTATTATTATTATTATTATTATTATTATTATTATTATTATTAAATCTGGCAGACGAAACTCACAACTGTAAACAGTACAAAATGTACGGCCATTCTCACAAGCGGTTTCGGACGAGTCCTTTGATTGAAGGGAGAGAAAAACCAGAAACAACTCAGTCTCTTCCTTTCCTCAACAGAACTTCATTTTACTTAGATGTGGCCCTTGGCACAGGCGTCTCATTAAAAGGGTAAACACTTTTACGTTCTGTTCTGTTCTGTTGTGACTCAGTTGACAGAATGAGTGAAAGTGTCATCTATCAGTTAGTCAATTGGAAATAAGGCACCCATGGTGGGGTAGGGCATGTGGCTAGCAACCTCACTCCTGTGAAACATTTCTGGAGAACTAATAGTTGAACATTTTATGGACCAAACCCATAAAGGGGATAACCAATCATAGTATAGTAGTATATAGAGTGTATATATATATATATATATATATATATATATATTATATATATATATATATATATATATATATATATATATATATATATATATATATATATATATATATATACATATATATATATATATATATATATATATATATATATATATATATATATATATATATATATATATATATATATATATATATATATATATAGATATATATCTATATATATTATATTATTATATATATATATATATATATATATATATATATATATATATATATATATATATATATATATATATATATATATGAATGTATATCAAACATAATATTAAATCTCTCAATAAATCTGCAGTATTCTCAAAATTCTATGTTGACAGAGGCTGCTGTAATATTTTTTTATGATAATTTATCAGACTATCATAAAAAAAATTGTCATGAACAATTTCCACTTTAGTTAAACTTTGGTAATTATTTTACCTCGTAACACAGAGGTTGATAATGCTATAATGTGATAAGTATTATGTTTAATTTTCTTTACAAAAGATTGTAATTTGTACAAAAAGCATTTGCACCGACATTTAAAAATCTGCATTTTGCTAGGTATCCTGTTTTATTTTCTTAGAAAAACAAAATATTTCGGCAAGTTTGGCAGAGTTTTTAAAGCACTTTACAAAATAAAACTCTGTACATTCTAGATAGATTTCTTTACACGTCTTTAAAATTACAAGATGAAAACATATTAACAGAGAAATGAAGCTGTCGACAACATGAAACCGAACTGTTTATTTCTATTCCTCCTCCTCCTCCTCCTCCTCCTCCTCCTCCTCCTCCTCCTCCTCCTCCTGCAATCGCTGACGAAGGAGCTGCATCAGTCAGCTGTTAGTTCTTGCAGGATATTGGGAGAAACTATTGCCACTTCATCTTCACAAGACCTGAATCAGGTGGGCAATCTTTTCGGCTTCTCAACCGGAACGTCTCTGTGTTTATATCCGTGTCCCTTTCGAAATGGGAGTGATTTTGGGGAGAATAGGACATGGCTGCAGTGCTTCATTGCTTCCTGTTGCAATATATGGCATAGAAATAGCATGAAAACAACAGCACTGATCTTCCTTTCTTTAAATCTTCAGCTGAAAGTTCTTATGTACAGTTAAGGGGCTATAATCCCATGAGGACTCCAAAGGGAAATCAGCCTGTAGAGAGAGGGACGAGGTATACTCGTAGGAAAAGGTGATAAATAAATAGGCATGTCGTACTGTTCAATTTCAGAACTATTCTTTAGGTTCATATCCTTCTGTTACAATCTGAGAATGATGACTTAGTTATCTCATACTATTAGATTTTAAAACTATGCTGGAGGTTACAATATATCACAAAGAAACAATATGAGAACAATGGCATAGAAATTTCATATTACTAGATTTCAAAACTTTGCTTTGTACGTCTTTTCAGTCCATGGGTAATAGCATTTTAAATAAAGCAATTTGTAATATTTTTTTATTGCATGAACATGTCATATGGACCCTTAGGAACACCATATCCGAAATGGGACAAATTCGGCCATTTTGAAATTGTGTAATTCACACTTAACCTTTTCGGAGGGTCATTTTTCCATATTTTCCAGTTTTTCTCCAATACTGTGCATCTTACGAGTAAGAGTTATAGAGAATAAAAATATAGAAAATTAAAATCTACACAAGTTTGTTTCTATGAGGTTTTCTCTAAAACTCAAGCTTTTTCCGCAAATAAGCCAGAAATTTAATTGAAATACAGATTTTCTAAAAAAGGGAAAAAATTGGCTTTGATCTCACATTTCCTTCAATATCTCCTAAACTACTAATTTCACAGTAAAATGCTATAGAATTAGCCTTTTACAGTGAAGTTTTTGCTTTAATTTGGGATTTTTTTTCCTTTACATGCTAATATTATGCACGAGAAACATTAACAAGGAAATAGATCCAATGTTAAGTGCATATAAAATAGATGAAAGTAGTGGGTTCAGTCAAACAAATTGCAATAGTTTGTTCTGTTGCATGAATGTGATATTTAGACCTTTAAAAACACCATAGTAAAAAAACAGGACACATTCGACCATCTTCAGTTTGCAAAATTCCACATTCAATATAGCGGACGTCCTCATTATTTGAGATGAAGTATGTCCTTAAATATCCATTTTAACATAAATTTATTGGTTACTAATAGAACCACGATCTCAAGGAATTCATGTTTGGCATTAGATTTGACCCTTGACTCCTATGTACTCCTGGGTCAAAGGGCAATCCTTACATTTCCAGTCAGGGCTCAGACCTCTGATTTCCATTTACAGAGTCCGCATCAAAATCCGTAATCAAGCATAATTATGTACACCTAATCATTCGAAATTGATATATGATTACTATAGCAATTGTTTGTTTACTAATAATATGCAATAAATATAACAATTTATTTTGCTCAGATTAATAAATTCATGAATGTATGATCATTGTTCCAACGCCTCAAATGGACCACAGGAGAAACATATGAATATATTGCATCCCAGTGTGTTACTCTTGTCAAGAAAAACAACAATCCAATTGTTGTCTTTGATGGGTACAGCAATAGTGCATCAAAAAAAATGCGTGACTCATCAAAATCGTGTTAAGGGCGTAATTGTTGCCCCAGACGTTCATCTGGCACCTTCTCAAGTCTTTACCTTTGGAAATAAGGAATCATTTTTAGCAAATCACAAAAACAAGCAGGGTTTTATTGACTTCCTGTTTGAAACTCTGAAGGAGCAGGGGTTATCTACAAAGCATGCAGAGGGAGAGGCAGATCTTCTAATAGTGCAGGAGGCAGTTAACATGGCAGTTAACAAGGTAACATATGTCATAGCAGAGGATACTGACATATTGGTTCCCCTCTGTCATCACATGAAGCCCAACAGTCAGCCCCTGTTCATGGTATCACAGAAATCCAATATGAAGCTCCCCATTTGGAACATTGGAGAAATTAGTTCACGACTCTGTGAAGAATGATGCAGTGTTTGCCATTTGTGCATGCTCTGTGTGGATGTGATTCCACGTCAAGATTAAATACCATATGAGAAAGGCGGAAGAAAGAGCAGCCACTCAGGTCTTCAGTTCTAGAGCGGATTGTGCATCTCTTGATGAGCTGAGGAAGAAAAAGTTCCATTGCAAAGTCATCAAGAGTTTGAGAAGCGTCGACGTTAAAGACCTGTCGCCTACTAGTGATGCAGCTAAATATCACTCATTTCGTGTTTGTTATAAAACACAAATCTGGCTGGGAAATGGTGATATTAAACCTGATGACTGCGGTTGGAAGAGAAATGGAAAAACTTGATTCCTTGCACGATGGATAACCACCCTGCTCCTGATGCCTTACCAAAGTAATCAGATGCAAATGCAAAGACCGTTGTGACACTCAGCGCTGTTCATGTAAAAACGCATGGGCTATACTGTACGGAATTTTGTGAGGAGTGTCAAGCTAGCACTTGTGTTAACATATTAATAGATGAAGACACTGAACATGATTAAATTGATGTACTTTGAGCCAGAATGATTGTAGCTTTCATTTTTTCTGTTGAATTTCTATCAGCTCATATCAGCTCAAGGAGCTGATAAATCAGTTGCTGTTTGTCATTTTAGGTTATATTGTATCTATGCAGCCAATGTAATCCCTAAGTCCATTTTCAAGATATTATTTTTTTTTAAATATTAAGTGCAGTTGCATTTGATCCAGGTTACTGCAGGTGTTTAGGGTAAGGTTCCATGCCTGAAATGAATTAGTACTATGTTCGTATTAATATGAAATCAATATATTCAAATATTAAAAAGTTAATACTAGGAGATTCAGCTCAAATTACGAAAACGACCGCCAATTTGAATATGGAATTATGTAAATTCAAGATGGTAGAATTTTTTTTTCTTTACTATCTTGTTCATAAAGGTCATAATAACACATTCATGCAATAAAACAAACTACTGTAATTTGTTTGACAGAACTCACTATTTTCATCTATTTTGCTTGGACTTGAAATTGGGTATATTTTCTTTTTAGCGTCTCTTGTGCAAAATATTAGTATGTAAAGAAAAACAAATATACGAAAACAAAGATAAATCTTCATTCTAAAAGACCAATGCCATAGCATTTCGGGATGGTTTGAGAAAAAATTTTAATTTTTTAGCAAAACCTTACGGCAATAAACTTGTGTAAAATTTTATCTCCTATTTTTCTAGTCTCTATACCTCTTACCCGTAAGATGCACTGTTTTCGAGAAAAACAAGAACATATGAAAAAATATACCCACCGAAAAGGTTACAAGTGTGACTTACACACTCTTAAAATGGCAGAATTGCACCATTTTGGATACGGCGTTACTAAGTGTCTATATAACATGTTCATGCAATAAAACAACCTATTGCGATTTGTCTTACTAAACCACCTCTTTTCACCTATTTCCTGTGGACTATTTACCGAGGTAGTTATCAACTTGTACCTCCTAATACGAGAAAGACTCTTTGCCAACATAAGTCCGCCTAATCTTGAATAAGCTCATTCTCACATTTGAGGCCAGAGGCAGCGACAGGAGGACTCAATTCAACATTTTCTCTCTGGAACTTTCTCCAAGAATGCTCGGCCTTCAGAGTTTGTCTCTCCTTTTGTTCGTCGGTGTGATGAAGGACAAAGGTATATTTGCACAAATTTATTTCTTTGCTTTCTTGTTAATTTACACTTTTATGTGATACATGATTCACTGGAATGTTAAATGTTTATTCCTTCAGAATACATATAAATCAACGATGATGATATGCGTAAATCACTTACCGAATGCAAAAGAGAGAGGAGGTTGAGAGATAAGAAGACAGACAGACTGAATGATGGATAAGTAAATAAGGAGAGAGAGAGAGAGAGAAAGAGAGAGAGAGATATAGATAGTAAAATTTACTTTTTGAAAATGTCTTTTTTGCTTTTCCATGGATCATAATTATCAATCCTCATTCTGAAAAAAAAAAAAAAATAATATACATTATTTCATCAAGTGAGATTGCTCTATTTCCAGTTTCCTGGAAAATCAGTAAAATCGTAAATGTGCATCGGTCTAGTTCAAGTTTGACGAGAGAGAGAGAGAGAGAGAGAGAGAGAGAGAGAGAGAGAGAGAGAGAGAGAGAGAGAGAGAGGACAAGGACAAACGTACCATCATCTAATTACGGAACAGGTTCTCAAAATGTCCAGTCAGTATTATTAAAAAAGCTACATCGTAAGTAGCTCAAGGTTGGAGAGAGAGACAGAGAGAGAGAGAGAGAGAGAGAGAGAGAGAGAGAGAGAGAGAGCAAAAACGAACGTGCCAATCATCTACTATCCATTTCGGGGACCGGGAGTCATCGTTTTTCTCAAATATATTTCAAACTAATTATTTGATCGAAATGGTACTTTGACACAGTGAACAAGACACCTCCCGCTAATTTTCTTTATTATAGTGAATTGTCAAATGGTTTTAGTTAATGCATTTACTCTTGACTTACATGGTGTTGCCAAGCATCGCCAAACTATGCATTCGAACGTCCTTTATCCCCATCCCGTCCCTCCCTCTCCCTTCCCCTCCTCATCCCTCCATCAATCCACTTTCCTGGCCTCCCCATCCCCCGCCCCCCCCCATCCCCCCCGCCTTCCTGTCTACAGGAGATAGCGGACTTTCGATTGCATAGTTTAGGCCTGCTGACTCATGTGACTTTGCCTTGAGAAGTCAAGAGTAAACGGCTCAGTTAACACCATTTGATAATGCACTATATTACCAAATATTAGCGGGAGGTATATAGTACACTGTGTCAAAGTACCATTTCGATCAAATAATTAGGTTGACAGATATTTGAGAAAAGGAATGACTCGCGGTCCCTGAAATGGATGGTAACTACATGATAAAACAGGTCCCCAAAATGTCAAAATCCTCTAAGAAGCGATCGTTTTCCACCGAGTCTGAACATACCTTTACCCAACACCCTCTGGGAGATAGTCCTCATTACTCGGATGAAGTTGGCCTCAATCTCGGTTATAGCAGAGCCTCTGCAGCTTATAAAAAGTTATTTGCCCTCGTGAATGCTGCCTCTTTCTCCTCATCGGATTCAGTGTAATAGGAAAGAAGACTCTTACCAGTCTTCCTTACTTCCCTGCAGCGTTCCTGGTTGTCTTTCCTTCCCTCTTCGGATGGACCAAGTCTTACTTACTTCCCGGGGGTTCCCGGAAAATTCCTGGGGTTGCAGAAAGAGGATTCCTCTTTTCTCGTGGTTTCGGAGAGAGCACGTTTTTCTGCCCTTATTCGCGGTCGTCAAAAACAGCAACTGATGTTTGGCAACTCCTCCTCTTTGATCGACTCTGCAAGTCATTTGGAGCGTGAGGTAAACCCAGTGTTTTCATTTTTTAGTAGATATTCATAACTTCCATTTCATGATTTTTTCTTTGATGACTGAAACCTGTATTTATGTCAGAATTTCAAAAAGATGTTCTTTCATACATTTGCTCTCTTTCGACAAGAATTATTTGACTGCAAGAACTAAAACGCATATTCAAAAATAGAGCGTTCGTAATTTTTGCTTATATAGTTTCACTAAATGCTCTTGTCTTGTATCAAGGAAAAATATTACTTGATACAGCTGTTTTTTATCAAAGAAAAATTTAATCGAGTGTATTATTGTTTGTATAAAAAAGCATTCCATGAGAGAGAGAGAGAGAGAGAGAGAGAGAGAGAGAGAGAGAGAGAGAGAGAGAGAGAGAGAGAGAGAGAGAGATTATTATGCATGGAATATCTGTAAAAAGAATTGCATTAGCAGACGAATGCAACAAATTCTCATGGAACTGGTACGTAAATAATCAAGAATCTACACAGGGTGAAGACGCATTCTTCCGTGAAACAAATTCAGCCTTAGATGAGTATATATAATAATGTTGATTCAATTGCTCATATAGTTTCAGACCAACTTTCCCCATTTATCCTTATTCTACTTTTATCATATTTCTTTTTCCCCTGTTACACTATTTCAGCTTTATACCTCTTTTTCCCTTTGTACATTTCAGTCACCACGTTGTCTGCTGTTTCTAGACATTAGAATTTGTACGAAGCTTAGGTGGCATCCTTTCCAAAACAGGTAAACAAGATTTCTATGAAATCTTTACGCTAATGCCTAGTGAGTCTGACTGACTGTACGTATTATTATTATTATTATTATTATTATTATTATTATTATTATTATTGAATATTATTGCTGCTTCAGCTGCATTTATTTTGTAGAAGACTTTTTCTATTTTCCTTATTGCGGACTTCTCTTCAGTGGAGGTGCGTGCTAACAGCTCGCCTATATTTGTCATTTCATGGGGGAAAAGTCAAAATCTGGATTCTGCTTCTTTATATATTCTATACAGTTGGTTCTATACAATTGTTGCCGCGACGCGTTTCGACAGACTCTTCTGTCATTCTCCAGCGGGAGCTAGTAGAGGACTGGCAGATTGCATAGGTCCTACTGAATTTATACACGGGCTTCAGCGGGGGGGTCATGGATGGCGAATTCTGATTGGTTGCAGTCAGCGAACTTCAAGCCAAATTTCTGCGGCGAAGCTCGATCCTGACAGATCTTCGCAACCTGGGAATGTCATTCATTCCAGCGTTCCCATTGGCCTGCCGTTGCGTGATGTCATGCCGGCTGACATCATCGGTAGTTTGGCTGCTATTGGGCTGCGGATGAATGATGTCATTATCTACTCTTTCTGTCGCAGTCGGGGATTGTCTCGAAGGGCGCCTCGCTCATCAGGGGCATCTCCATTCTCAGGGTTGTCGTTTTCAGGTATTCGTTGAATTTGGTGGGTGTTCTGCATTATTCTTCTTAAATTCGTGGGTAGGAGCGATGCCTCCTGCGTCGTATTCATTGTTGGTTTTCTCTCGGCAATGAGGAGCGCCTCTAGCAGGCGCAGACGTCGAGGGTCGGCGGCTCTCCCGATTTGTTGAGATTCTTAAAGTCAAAGTTATATTCCATGTGTTTTTAATTTGTGTTGTTTTCTCTTTTAGCCTTGATGATGTAACTATGTTGTTACGAAACGCGTCGGCAATAAATGTATCACCTTTTGATGACCGGCTATCTCCTTGTCACCCTGTCCTCCTATATATATATATATATATATATATATATATATATATATATATATATATATATATATATATATATATATATATATATATATATATATATGCAAAATAAAGGTAACTTTTTCGACCCTCTCCTATATTACTATTTCCTCAAATGATTGTATTTCAATATGAAAATGTCTATCAAAGATTTCCTGTCAATAATCAATTGTTTCTCCCGAGCATAAACGCCCATAATATGGCAACATCAAAGCAACTGAAATTCAGTGCTAAACCCTGAAGAATTCGTCCATGCTTCCTTTTATTATTATTATTATTATTATTATTATTATTATTATTATTATTATTATTATTCATACGTAAAACTACTATGACAGAACATTACAAAATCAATAAAATTATAAACATTAAGGTAACCTTCGCCATGCATGTGCTATAAATGATTTACATATTTATTTAAGCATAGTACTTCATAAAATTTCAACTAATATTTCATGAAACTATCAACCGCTAGTTCAGCAACAACAGTAACTACCGTAAAGGCATAGTTTTCGATTCAAACAATGGTGCCGTCGTTCCCCTAATTGTCACCGGCGCCCGAGCGATGTCTGAATTCATTGCCCAACTCTCATTTGATCCATTTATTTTGTCTGAAAGCGCTACCACTAACGCCATCTCTCGACACCCTTTGGAAAATCGGTCGAAAAAGCACTTCAAACAAAAATCTATTATCTTTGTTCTATAGGAAGGCAGAGTAAATTTGCCTATATGTTATTAAAATGACTGCAATTACTAATTAATTGTTGTGATCAGATTTTCATGCCTAATTGATATGTATTCGTAATAAAATTATAAGATTTCCATGGATATTCGTGACTTAAGCTTTGGCACCACATAAAATCACCTGACTGTAGGTGCGCGCGCATCCAGAGTGACCAACAGAATTGTCATACGGAATGATTTGTTGCACACTAATAATAATCTGTTTGGTGGCAACAGTTGAAAGAGAGGAAATTTATATTTCAACAACTAAGTTTTAATGATGATAAACATGGCGTAGGGTTTACTTATCACTCGGTTTCTCTACTGTCAAAATATCGTACGGTTTCTATTCCTGACTGGAATGGCCACCGAGTGAGCATTGTCTCCAAGCAAGAGTTAGAATTATCAACAGACAATTTATATAAAGCCTTTTCTGTGGTTTAGAAAACTGGGTCTTCATCTCAATGTAAACTTCGAGAAATTACTTAAAGTTTATTCTTCTATACTTTGCATTCACGATAAAATCCGCTTTGTGTTATTTCATGTTATTTCATCGTAATCACTAAGATTTGAGGTTGGCTATCCTGATTGCAGACTACTCGCCGGAAAAAATATGACACGCCCACTAGCCTCCAATTTCTCGTGATTTTTTTTTTTTTTTGTGGTTTTATAGAAACACGATCAGTACGTTAAATGTATCTCAATTATTAGGTTTGTTTTTCTCTTAAAAATATCTCCAATCTTGTCAATTTGACCAGGATAAGGCTTCAAGGATTACCAAGGGTTACACTAGGTGGCCACTTGAATTTTCAGGAATGCCAACTTTTGGCAAGTTTAAATTAACTGAATTTCAGTTAATGTGTGCCATGATCGGCATTTCCTTGAAAACCGGTAGGATTCCCATGTAATTTACAACTTTTCCTTCTTTGATTCCAGCTTAGCTTAGTTAATTATTTTTCCTTAAAATATATGACAGATTACTGTTGAGTTGGCAATACTACATCCTCCTTCGCCAAAGGACCAACAATTCTACTTTGCCAGAACGAACTGTTGAAAAAATTTTTTTTTTTTTTTTTTTTTTTGTTCAGACTGTTTCAATCTTGAAGCATCAAATTTACAAGAAATAGTCTGTTTTGAAGTAACCAACGAAAAACGAATATTTTTTGCATATTCAATTTTAATCTAGATAATGACAAAGTAAAGTACATTAATCACTCAGTTCCTCTGTTAGAAAAGAATGGGTTATCTAGGAGTTAAAATTGCCACCAGACTTTATGTTTAGAGCATTTCTCTCTTGTGGGAAAATGAGGTATTATGTTTATACAAACAGAGAAGAATTATCTTACTTGTAGGTATGATATCTCATATAGATGGTTAACATCTGTGGAGATATTTCACACCTTTTCAGTGTCATCTCTAAGACTTTATGGTTGGCGATTCTGGTTCACAAACACCCGCCAGATCTAAACATGACATTTCCTGGGGTCTCAATTTTTTTTTTTTTTTTTTTTTTTAGCAACCCTGAAGAATATATCAACCCGAAACCGTATTGTTAATTATATTATTATTGGAATGTTTTTTGTTAACGGTATCTCCCAACCTTTAATGCCTGATCGGAATAAAATGTATGAAATTATAATGTTTACATTTGTGGCCACTGAAAACTTAGTTATGCCAACTTTTACGTGTTTTAAATCATACAAATTTTTAATTTGTGTATAAGATGATCTGCTAATTGATGAAAGCTAAGGAGTTCTGTCAGCAACAGAACGAATTTTTATTCTGATTCCGTAGAAAGTACTCAATTATTTGCCATCAATAACATGTTACATATTCTAATCATTTTAGCAATCCTGTATGTACAGCATATCCTCTTTTAAGCAAAAAGCTAAAGAATTAAGTTTCCCCTTAACTCGCATTTACACCCAAAAGGAAAAGGATGGCCTCCAGACCTAGGCTAAGGATTCGTCTGGGGATTCGACTGTAATGAATGAGGACGTCTATTGCCCTCGGAGCCTGACCAGAGTAAGGTTGTCAGAATTTATTTCCCCTCCTTTCTTTGTTTTTCTCTTTTGAAAGAGCAAAATTTAACTTACATTTTTGTCTTGACTATTTAATAAATTAATACTTTTTTTGTGTGAATATTTATGTAAGTCTCAAACTGTGATATATATATATATATATATATATATATATATATATATATATATATATATATATATATATATATATATATATATATATATATATATATATATATATATATATATATAAGCACATTTCATATGTTATATGTAAGCTTCTGTTGATGCATAGTATTACAGTTGTATTTTGGTTGTATATCAGCAGAAGTGTATAAAAGATATGTTATATTGGTTCATTCGTCCTATAATAATAATAATAATAATAATAATAATAATAATAATAATAATAATAATAATAATAATAATAATAATAATAATAATAATAAACTGAGAAAGTTTCTTCCAAAGTATAGTAAATCCAATATTAAGGGATATTTGTTTCTTAATACTCGTGAACATAGAAAGTTCACACATGGATAAGTGACAAAAAACATCATATAACCTAAGAATGAAGACAACACCCACATTTGACCCTGCTTACTTTAGTCAAAGGAAGGTTGGGTAAGGTTACCTGAGGTCAGCTAAGCATCATTAACAGCCCAGTCACCTGGCTTACCTGGATGCACTTAATACACAACAATGTAAGATATTCCTTATCCGTCATTCACTTATGTATTTATATTTTCTTTGGATTTTACTTATTAATTCATAATTTTCGCTTATACTTTCGTAGGCATAACGACTTTGTAAAGGTATTCGGATGTTTTTACTTATCTACGAAAAACAGCAAGCTACAAAGGTCATGTTAAACTTAACCCCACTTTTTAGGTCATCTTGACCTATATTCCTTGAGGTCACAGCTACAAAAAGTCACAGAAACAAAGGTCAATTGTTATCTTTCCAAAAAGATCATTTGTCATACATATGAATTTTGTGCTGAAATGTTATCATTACTTCTATAGTAATGTTGTCTATGACTATTTGCTTAGGTTAATCATAATTTAGTTCATTATAACATTAGTGTTAGCTTTGTTATGAAGGTTAGAATCAGTAATTAGTCTTTTCATTTCATTCTTCATTTTGGTTCCAGGTCAGTGCTGCTTAAGGGTGAGAGCAACCGAGACCGGCAAGATCATGGCAGATTGACTTCCTGTTATGTAGGTAAGTCCTCTGATTGTAGAAGGATTTGTGTGTGTGTGTGTGTGTATGTGTGTGTGCGTATGAAACTCCCAGACAGTATATATAAAAAAATACCATACTTTTAAAATAATGTACCCAAGTGGGGTTCTCAGTCGGAGAAATGTTCTTTATTCAGATTCATAATCATAATCCCTTGATATACAGTACAAAAAAAGCTTTGAAATCTACTTTATGAATATAATTGATAAATATGTTTAAGACCGGTTGTACGGCCCTCTTATCATTAAAACATTCTGTATGGACAATTCTTCATTAAATTCTAATTCACTTTCAAATATAATGGCCGAAACTGTACTAATAAATCAAATATAAAACCAAATTTAACCAATAATTTCTAAATTGTACCATCTATCTATTTGCAATATCATAGAGGTTTAATTACTAAACCACTTTCTATAACACTTTTAAACTATAACCAGGTTTACATAACTAATTTCAGCAGTCGTATATTGATGAAGCCTCGATCGAGGCCAGAACTTCCCCAGGAGCTGGTGGTTAAAAGCTTCAGTGAGATCAAAGGGAGGTGTTAATTGGCCTTCATCTTCCCACTGACCCGGATATGTTTTAATGTCGTTCTTTTCAATTTGCGTCAGTAAATTTAATGTCGCGTGAGCTTAATCTGATTTTTGATAGTAAAAACGTTAGTTAATGTGCTAAATATATCGTGTTTATGTGGGTGAAGAAGATAATTAGTACCCTCAGTATACACAGATTAATTTTTATTATGTCAAAGCAAGACTGTCAATGGCCAGCGATTCGATTTTGGTGTTTATTCTGTACCAGTGAAGGTCGGGGACTCACTTATCAGAAAATCCTTGTTTTTCTATAGGCTATACAGTCTTTCCCTCTTTCATTTTTTCTTTAAATCTTCAGCTGAAATCTCTAATGGACAGAGTCAACAGACTATAAACCCAAAAGGGCTTCAAAGAGAAATCAGCCTGCAGAGAGAGAGAGAGAGAGAGAGAGAGAGAGAGAGAAAGTCATAGGAAAAAGATATAAATAATTAAGTATCAGGGAATAGGGAATAAGAGACTTAAAATTCTCTTCAGAAAACCTCAATGATAATGTTCCAGAACTAAATAACACTTGAAATGCGTTCAACATTCAACCGTCTGATTGTGCAAGTAATATATTCTGTATATCATAAAAACCTCCCACTACAATGGCACCTTTTTTATTACAATATCAAACTGACCGTAAAAAAAAAAACTCTATTAATCAAAAACATAAACCAGGTTATTACTCATTTCTCATAACTAGCAGCGAAAAGATATAATTTTTTTGCCATGCTACAAGCAAAAATTGTTTTCACATACTTCGTTACTTTAATACCCAAAGTTATCAGGATAAAAAAAAAAAAAATCTGAATTTCTCACGGAGTCTGAATGAGAAAACTTTGGCAATAGCTCATGGGGAATCTATGTGCTTAAGAATTCCAGTCATTACACGCTGATAGCTGCGAAATATGCGTGATCTAGCTAATATACACATTGTTCTCGAATGCCGGAGTAAGGTATATGCCTCATTTCCACCATAATGAGTCGTAACTGCAATATTCATTCTTAATTCTATAAGCTATCTTGGTCTCTGAGCTGTCTATTATCAAAAATTATAAGTGTTTCGCCCAATTATTTCTCTCTCTCTCTCTCTCTCTCTCTCTCTCTCTCTCTCTCTCTCTCTCTCTCTCTCTCTCTCTCTCTCTCTCCTATTGAACTTCGAGCCATCATATTATAAAAAATAGCAAGTATTTTGATAAACCAATTCTCTCTCTCTCTCTCTCTCTCTCTCTCTCTCTCTCTCTCTCTCTCTCTCTCTCTCTCTCTCTCTCATTTGCCTTCAGACTTCAGATCTTAAAGCTGATCTGCATGATGTAACCCTCAAAATTATGTAACCACTACAGACCGGGAGAACGTGATTGAGGTAAAAATAATGATATATTATTAGCATCTGGCTCTTTCAACACACAATTTTATGGCCAGAGAGAGAGAGAGAGAGAGAGAGAGAGAGAGAGAGAGAGAGAGAGAGAGAGAGAGAGAGAGATAATTAGTTGTAAAAATACTTGCTGATTTTTGGTAATAAGCTAACTGAAGGTTCATTAGTGCTTTTAGAGAGAGAGAGAGAGAGAGAGAGAGAGAGAGAGAGAGAGAGAGAGAGAGAGAGAGAGAGAGAGAGAGAGTAAATTATTAAGGTAAAAATAATCATAAAGTCCTTGCATCTGGTGAGGAAAGAGACTGGCATTCAAAGGGATATTGCAATATGTACAAGAGAGATGCGATTTTAGCAAACATGAAAAAGACTCAAGAATCCAAGAAGGTGATATGAAAATAAGCATTTGTATCCTCTTAAATCAACGGTTTTAATATCAAGTTCTCTTGGTCGAAAGAGGAAAGTGGTTCTTTTGAATTAAAGTCAAGGTAAAACTTACATTAAGAAGATTTTGACGAATTACTGATAATCTGGAAATTCAGTAGAAATGCCTTTGAATTATGGATTTCTCCTATGCAGTAGTGATGTTAGGTCAGTTGAAACTGACTTTCTTCGGGCAGACTTAGCAACTGTATTAATGCATCCGCTGTGTTTACACGTAACAGTATGTAGTGTATTCATTTGCATTTGTTATGTATTAAAGTGTTTGTAAATTTAAAGAGTAACATTAAATTTAGTATTTAATATATAATTTAAATTTAGGCACCATCAGTGGTGTTTGTATAGAAGGTAGATATTTTTATTTCTTGAATTGTGACTTTTCTAAGTAATTATGTTAATTACATACTTAGGACAAAGCATTTCTGGTTAATGCTTAATTTTTTATGATTCATTTTTATTAATATCGAGGAAATTTCAACTCGTAAGACATTCTGTGTTCCTGTTGGAAAAAAGTACATTACCAGCTAATAAACTTCTAAGTATATATAGTTATATAACACATTCGTAAATCACAAATTAAGGAAACTCTCTTAAACAACCATTAGGGAAATGATTTGTTTAATATGTAAATCATAAGTATTACAGTGGGTTTTATATCGCCTCTCAAATGCTAGAGAAAAGAATAGCATTGCCAAAAACCTGTTTATTCTCCTCCCATACAAAAAAAAAAAAAAAAAACAATAATCTTCCAACGACAGATTTTCCCTCCGGATAATTTGGATCTAGACTTGATATTCCATCTTCATTAAAACTCCGGCAAAAGTGGGACTGGAAAATTAGAAGTTGAAGGAGAGGATGATGATTTAGTTTACGATTGTCATCAAACGGTAATGACTTTCGTGGTGCTCATTTTTATTCTCTCTAAAAGACGCTCCTCATTTTTATCACTCTCCAGTCTGCAATATCAGATGGCTGATGGTAAGGGGGTTATGTAGCATTTCAAATCTGGAAGTTACTGTCATTGATGGAAATATTAGTACAGAAAATGTTAAGGAGAATAATGAGTATGTTTAAAAGTATCTGGCAAAAATACAAGAGCAAAGATGAAACAATAATGTCATTAATGGAAATATGGAAATTTTAGTACAGTAGACTTTAAGAAGCTTATTGAGTATTTTTAAAAATATTTGGCAAAGTACAAGAGCGTAAATTAAGACAAAATTAATACATGCATAATTGAAAACATACAGAGAGAGAGAGAGAGAGAGAGAGAGAGAGAGAGAGAGAGAGAGAGAGAGAGAGAGAGAGGCGTGATAAAGGAAAATTGTTTTGGAAAATCCACATCCCTATTCAAAAGACAGCCGTGTTGTCAAAGTGAGGACACAACCCTTTAAAATGCGTTACATCAGGAAAAGAATCCCAATGATTTTTTGTAAATCTGAGCTCTCGATTTCTAACTTCTAAGACATTCTTTGTCAGTATCCATATAACCTTCGTTATTGGATGACACGGGACAACCAAGAAACAAGACACTGGGAATGAAGCTCTTGCTGATACATAAAGGATGGGTATTTTGAAAGCATATTAGTTGTGAAAGTTAACTTTTATTCTGAGTATTCTTTCAACAATGCAATGTCATAACAACGCTTCTACTGAAATTGCCCCACAGAAGGTTAAGCCACGGAACCAGATACTTGAAATTTCGTTTAATCAAGCAACTAATTATAAATGAAGATTATTTACAAAGTGTGTTATTTGTGAAAGCACGTGAAAGTTAACCTCTATTCTGAGTATTCTTTCAACAATGTAATCTCAAAAAGAACGTTTCTCCTATCATTGCCCCAGTGAAGGTTGTGAAACAGACTCATATGCTCCCTCGTCTATTCAGTTTCTCAAGGACATCTTGAGCTATAATAACCTTTCTTTTCTGTTTCATTTTGTCAGTGAGACCTTTTTCCCACTTGCATTCACAGACTCATTCCTGGGGCAATTTTTAAATAAAGAAAAACACGAAATAATGTATCATTACTGATATGTGATACATATCAATAATTCTTTGTGAAGTTGTAATGTAGAAATTAGTATTCTGAAATCACAGACGTTTGAAATATTAACAATGAAATATCTATTTCAGGACTGTAATAGAGGGAGACCAGCTGTAATGAGGGGATTAGAGATTTTAACATAAAATAAACAGCTGACCTCATTATATCAAAACCCCGATAAGCAGGTAAGTATTGTCTGTCATCATGACAATACAGTGAAAATTCTGTATCACTTATTTGTATAACTTTTTTTAAATTCTCTAATTTTTACTCCCAATTATTACATTATTTTCCCCTCAGAATGTTTTTGAAATTATAATATTATTTTTTGTACCACACCTTGATACTCATCTACGAAATATGGATCCTTCTCTTCGAGTTTGGATATGTCACATTTTCTCTTAATACTGAAATGAAATTTACTTTACTTTGAAATTTCAGCTTAATCTAATCACCAGTAGATACTTATAAAACTCAGCATATCATTCCGGATTATTTCTTTCTTCTGTGACATAGGAAAATACATCTGTGAATATTTCCTTTCACTCTTTTTATCATTTCACCTCAATCTATTTTCTGAAATCTTGAATCCATGCTGCAGTTTTAATGGTTGAAATTCGGAGAAACTCTCATTACGGACAGTTGATCGTCATTATGAAAATTAAAACCATTTTCCAATAGAGAGAAACTCGCAGTTGAAGCCAAACACAACGGACTAATTATATTGCTGCTTATCTCAGGGGGAGACGAAATGGTGGAATAGGAGAGATCTGATGGATAAGGAAATGAGAGGAGGGAATTAAGTGGACAGTGAGAATGGCCCAATAAGAGGAAGAACAACAAGATATTCTATTTCTTAGTAATGGTCTCTTAATGTAAATTTGGACAAGGGAAAGCGTGAAATAGTCTTTAGAATAATTGCCTCAGAGAGAGAGAGAGAGAGAGAGAGAGAGAGAGAGAGAGAGAGAGAGAGAGAGAGAGAGAGAGAGAGAGAGAGAGAGAGCCATACGACAGTGCATTTCCCTGTATGCATGAATAGAGATGCTTGGGGTTCTTTACAAGATTCTTATGTCAAATTTTAAAAAGTTAACACCTCTTCATTTCTAATGCGGATTCGTATGGTTATGCATGTACAAACATACACACACACACGCATACACATAAATTCCTTCACATTTTTACATAATTATCAGCTGTCTCTCACAGATAGCATTAACAAAACCTCCTCCTTTCCTAAACACTGGCACATCACCTGCTACATTGAGAACGTGCCAGATGCCCACCGAAATTCATGGAGCCAACTTTGCAGGGTTTCATTGCCTGGGCTTAATTGAGAAGCCGGCAATATGGCTGCTG
>JANJGK010009077.1:2500-10000 GCA_039081455.1 Macrobrachium rosenbergii
AATGAATAAATAAATAAATAAAAATGTCTATCTCTATAAACAAATAAATAAATAAAAATCTATACCTATCTATCTCTTTCTCTTTCCATCTATTTATCTATTAGTCTATCTATCTATCTATCTATCTATATATATATATATATATATATATATATATATATATATATATATATATATATATATATATATATATATATATATATATATATTAAAGTGAATAAATAAAAAAAAAACTATGCAGAATCCAAAAACAAAGAGTCAACATGTAGTCGCAAATGAAGGGAGTTATCATGGTGTATTTAGACGTCTTTTCAAAACTGTAAAATGAGTACCACCTACTCTCTACTGACTACTTATACTGTGCAAATCCCAAATGATCTTTAGAAATTATCGTAAACTGCCCTTCTTCGAACCATCTATCTTTTTAAATTTTGGGCTCTCTTCCAATTTTAGATGATCAAATTTCAACTCCTTATTGCCATCTACGTCTATATCCGCGTATCTGATGCGAGTCCACAGGATTGCTGACTGCGTCACGAAACTGCCAACTATCATCTTTCTTTATCTGTCCCCACTTCTTTGCTTCTTCCTACTCTCCCATTCGGCCTTCGAGGTGACTACTTCGAGGTGTTTGCCTTTACAGAAGTCTCAAGTTTTTACAGAGAAAATGGGGTTCCGCCACAACATTGGTCTCATCTATCTCAGGCAAAGGTCCATTTTTTTTTCTGTGGTTGTAAGACTGCGTCTACAGCGGCCAGCTGCGACCATATGTTAGAAGTCTTCGTGACGAAAGTGTCAACCTTCTTGGCATTCCACGTAGTGAAAGTGTTTGAACAGCAGTTTTTTTTTTATTAATTATTTCGTCTATTTTTCTTTGAAATTTTCGACTAGTATTTACACAACAGGTAAAGCATGAAGGGCAGGTCACCTTATTCTTGTTATTAAAAACGATCTTTAATGAGAACAACAACTGCTACCTGTAGATATATAATTTTCATACACCAGAGGTGGATAGGAATCGCAAGAAATATTTATGTCGTTTAAACCCACAAACCCTCTCCTCTGTGCTGCCATTGCTACAATAACCATAACATACTAAATATAAGATAACTGAGAAGGTGCCAGGATTAATTGTGTCCCTATAGGTGATAATTACTACCAGTCTCCCTGAGGATGATGTGCGATTGGAACCTCAAAAGTTCAAGCGAAGATGCAATGCATTACAACCCTACACCAATTCTTGTATTTTACAATTTACTTACATTTTTATCTGCTTATTTTTTAATTTGTTAATTTATTTTTTTTCTCTTCTCAAATAACTGATCTCTTCTTTCTGTATTTCCTATCATCTTCTGTTGCGTCTTTCAAATGAACACCATAATCTTTGGAAGCATGAATGTTGCGTCATTGGCCCCTGCAGGTTTGTTCCAAATGAATAGGGTTCATTCTCTTGAATAATAATAATAATAATAATAATAATAATAATAATAATAATAATAATAATAATAATAATAATAACGCGCCTTACTCATATACAAACCTCCGTATTAAACGGAGAGGTCTTTTCTTTAATGTCTTGTTCTGTAATAACAATGCTTTAGTCGTATTAACGTTTTAGCTCTAATAAAGCAGTTTTAGCTATCATTCCATTGTAATTCTTAGACTGTTATCAATTTTTAACTATTTGTATAATGTATTCACGAACATTCGATCAAAATCTTTAAAATTAATAGCTGATAGTTGGGTCTGAAAGTAAGGGACTACTGTATTAAAGTATACAAAATAATTTCAGAATTTGTCTAACACGAATGCAAAATGTACAATTAACAATAATGCAGTAAAGATAAAATGGTTTGCATTTCTCAACTGGAAATGAGTTTCTTTGAAAGTAACATTTTTTGCCATTATAATTTCATATTAACACTTCAAGACTGGGCCTAATTAAGTTTACCAGAATGTAAACTTAATTAGGCAAAAAATCTTGAAATTTCACTTTTACGTGCATTCCCCTTCCAAATTAACATAAAAGCCCATATTTTCATCCTTTGTAAAGTAGTTTGGGTAAATGCCAATCTGAGCTCACTTCAACTTATAACAATTAAGCTTTATAAAACTCCGGTTACTGAAGATTAATACGCCCTTATCCCACGCCAATAATTGTTCTCCAGTTTATCTTGGCTTCTACCTTTCTTGTTCTTTGGTCGTCTAGTAGAGAGTAGAGTATTTTATTCATTCCCTTCCTTTCCTTCTGCTGCTCTTAATTTTCTTTTAGATTTCCTTTGTCTAAAAAGTATTTCTCTTCGTCACAGAGAAGTTTTTCCTGCAATAAGAGGAAGCCTTACAGAATACAGAAGAGGGTTAAGATCTCACCCCAACAGTTTTTAACAATCGCAGAATCGATTTTTTACACACATCTACTCTCGTCGATCTATATCTAGCTCACGCTTTACGGCGTTCATTTCTTAGTAATCCTTCTTGAAGCAGCATGCCTCTTTTCTCACACATACTAGCACACACATAAACGCACATCATATATATATATATATATATATATATATATATATATATATATATATATATATATATATATATATATATATATGTATATATATACATACATACATATATATATATATATATATATATATATATATATATATATATATATATATATATATATACTGTATATATGTGCGTGTGTGATGTGTGTGTATGTATGTATATATATGTATATATAGATACACATACATATATACATATATATATACAAATACCTGACAAGGTTCCTATGTATTGATAACCTCTATCATATTAGGATGGATTTATGGCAAGGTTATTTATGTATACTAGTAACGCCGAGTGAAACTGATCAAGAAGTATTTTGTCAGTGGTAAAAAATAAAATGAGATCTTATTAGACAGAGACAATAGAATACAACAAATAAAAAGATATAAAAGCTGTTATTGACTGTCCCTTAGCCTTCTACCAAAAAAACAACACTTCATCCATTCATATATATCTGTCAAAATGAGCAATGGGTTCTTTGGTTTATTAATTGGGGGATTCCGTATATTTAACAACCCATTATGTAATCAACTAGTAGAAAAATCTTTAATTATCTCTTTTTAGATTGTGTTTTTTTACAGAATGATTAACATTTAATTTGCCAAAAAATCTGTTTAATTCACTTGCATTTGAACATGGTTTTAGTAATTTCACAACCTATTTCCCAGAGTTAGTTTAGTAGCATTCACTTTATTCTGAACAAAAAGATTAATCAAAAGAGGAGTTGCAAAATTGATATACTTCAGTTTGGTCTAATAATTCTTATCTGTAACATGAAATGGCAAAAAACTTCGTTTTATGGCATAAAAATAACAAATGAAAAAAAATAATTACCCAACCTGTCTATCGATTAACTTCATTGAGGTCCTTAACCTCTGTATCACTAGGCAAGAGATAATGGGCCTTAATTGCATGTAATTAGCTCCTGAATTATTGGCGGTAAGGTTCAATAGAAAAATGTAGTTACGTATGCTTGTGCTGCCACACAGCCTAATTGGCTGGCAGGAGGAACTTCAGATTTGAATGTTTTTAGGTCACTGACTCTCAAAGATTTAATCTATACATACGACCTGTCAAGGCATTTCATCAGTAGCGCTGTACTTATATGAAGAAATATGTAGATCTGTCATCTTTATATATGCAAAGTGAGGAGAATTTATTTCTTATAAAATCATAGTTTTCTTCGCTCTGATTTTTTCTTTTCGGACAGAATGTTTATTTCTTGATATACTGCGTACACTAAACCTAGAATGTATTGATTTTTCTCAACAAATAGTTTTCAGCGCTTTAAAGAAATGATACGAAATGCCATCTAACTGTCCGAATACCACAGTTTAAATTCTGTAATATGTATTTGTTGCCAACTCTCTTCGTTTCATGTTAAGTACAACTAATTCCTCGATCTTTCGCCTTTATCCTAATCAGCTTGCTTAACACTGACTACTATTTCTCAGTTAATACGATATCCCGTGTTGCTCTCTTCTTTCCGCTAATAAAGTATGTTCAGATTTCAAACAGTATCTGATTCAATCATTACCAGTTCTGATTCAGACTTAACTGTAGGGCAGGTAAGGTTCATCATTCACAAGAAAAGTTCGAAAGCTGTTTTTTATTTATTGCATATTATCCGTCGACGTACTCAACGACTTTCGTCTCTTCATTTCTGTAAAATCAAATATTTCGACCCATCCTCGACTATTCTTCCCAAATCTGGCGTTTATTCTAAAACAGATGTGTGAGAGAAGCGAGCAGGCCACTTTGGTCAATACCTTTAAAGGTAATGGATGGTTACTGCATGATGTAAAGATATCTCCTTTCATTACAAACGAGCGCGTGGGAGAAAGCAATTTCAATTAGCATTTTTTTAAAACAGCCTGTAAAAAGATTATTCTTAGCCTTTTTCACTTATGCCTACTTCAAATCTGATTCTTTATTTATCAAATCATAGCTATGCATCACAGCATTCTTCTTTGCCATAGTACTATATTTACTTTGCTAACATTAAAAAACCGACATTTTATTCCAAGCTATTACACTAGGATATTAGGTTGTCATAAGATGATAAATAAAGAACGTACGATAAATGTCTATGTAATCGACCATAACACAATTGCAAATAATGGGACTGTCAGTTAACAACTGAGACTGTACTCTACCATGCTACCTACCAGTGTGTGTGTGTGTGTGTATATGTATATGTATATATATATATATATATATATATATATATATATATATATATATATATATATATATATATATATATATATATATATATATTTCACTGCAAGATATTTACTTATATATGTGTGTGTGTATTGATTTTTGTGTGTGCATGTATGTATGCATGTATATAAATTTCTATTACAGATATTAAAAACGTAATATACAAGGTTAAGGCCACGGGAATAACGAAACAACGAAATGCAGTGGTTCCCTATAAACTAGGACATTGTCAAAGCAAACTAAATACAACAAAAAGATAGACTAAGTAGAAAACTTAATTTACAAAACAAATGAAACTGAAGATTATAATCCTATTTTAATGCACACAAAAATTCAGAATATTTGAGTTTCATCTTCAGATGAAAAATGGCTGTCGTGAACAAGCCCACGTACTGGATTAACCAAAGGAAGGGTTAAGAGTTCAACAAGAATTACTGATAATCTCAAGTTTCTCTTTTAAATGTCCCTGAATCATCTTGTAAACATTGGGGGTAATGGTATGTAGACCTAGGCTTGAATTACTCCAATATTTATTTTTCTCTACTGAATTAATGCAGATTCTAAGAGGTTTATGAAAACAATTTCTATTTATTGAGGCCATATACTCTGTTTATATTTTATGGCGCGTTGTTGTTTCCATGACTGAAGTTATATATATATATATATATATATATATATATATATATATATATATATATATATATATATATATATATATATATTAAGGACCTCATTCAAATGGAGTATTAATTCAGAAAAAGCTACAAGCTTTCTTGGACAAACAGTCCACATTATCAAGCATGGGTACGCATACTTGATAATGTGGACTGTTTGTCCAAGAAAGCTTGTAACTTTTTCTGAATAAATACTCCATTTGATACCATCCAGTTTGAATGAGGTCCTTTCAGTAATTCCGCTATTGCACAGAACAACTGTGAATGTGATTAAGTTAATATATATATATATACATATATATATATATATACTGTATATACATATATATAATATATATATATATATATATATATATATATATATATATATTATATATATATATATATAATAAAAAGAGCCGATAAAAACGACAAAAGGGTAGAATTCTACCCTTCTGGTGTTTTTATGGGCTCCTTTTATTAGGTGGAATTCTGTTTTTAACAGAAAATATTTTAGAGTCAGATATATATATATATATATATATATATATATATATATATATATATATATATATATATATATATATAAATAAATATATAAATATATATATATTTATAGATACCTATATGTATGTATGAATGCACGCATGTATGTATGTAAATATGTATGTTTGTATGTGCATATAATATATATATATATACTCGTATATATAATATATATATATATATATATATATATATATATATATATATATATATATATATATATATATATATATATATATATATATATATATATATATACTAAAAAGAGCCGATAAAAACACCAAAAGGGTAGAACTCTACCCTTTTGGTGTTTTTATGGGCTCCTTTTATTAGGTGGAATTCTGTTTTAACAGAGAATATTTATATATATATATATATATATATATATATATATATATATATATATATATAAATATAAATATATTATATATATATTTATATATACCTGTATGTATGTATGAATGTACGCATGTAAATACATGCGTACATTCATACATACATACAGGTATATATAAATATATATATAATATATTTATATATATATATATATATATATATATATATATATATATATATATATATATATATAAATATTTTCTGTTAAAACAGAATTCCACCTAATAAAAGGAGCCCATAAAAACACCAAAAGGGTAGAGTTCTACCCTTTTGGTGTTTTTATCGGCTCTTTTTAGTATATATATATATATATATATATATATATATATATATATATATATATATATATATATATATATATATATATATATTATATATACGAGTATATATATATATATATATATATATATATATATATATATATAATATAAAACTTCATATATATTATATATGCGCATATTTCCTGTATCAGAATAATTAAAAAGTAAAGCTGTGTTAGTGCTGATTAATTTATAACTTTTCATTTTATTTCTCTGTGTGATTTTCATTCCTTCATTAGTTAATTTTGACCAGAAAATCTGAAACTCCAGAAGTTAAGATGAATTCAGTTAAAAAAATAAGGATTTGGATAACTTCGGTTCCTACTGTTCTTCAGACTTCGTAAATGAGTTATGCAACAAATGTTTGTTGCTGTTGTTGTTAGATTAACCTGTCTTTGCAACTGTACGGAATGTTCCTTATATAGGCGGTCTACATTGTGCAGAAGTTTACATGTTATATCTAATGACTCTGACAACAAAAAAAGTAACTAATCTAAAACTCAGCCTCTTGTTGGTTGGTGAGTTAAGGGTTATGGTCTTAGCTTTTCAATGCTCTCTCTCTCTCTCATTATTTTTCGTGTGCAACATCATTATTTATTTTCTCTACAGTATTCTTGACAAAATCTTCTTTTACTATTCCTCCGGTAATTTTCATATCATTCCTATACTCTTACTTTCCCTTTTCATGCACTGCAATTTTTTTTTTTAACTGAAATGTCTCTGCGACGAATGTAGAAGATAGCCCACTAAATTTGTGCAGTAATTTGAGATTTTATATTACTGAAATCTGTTTC
>JANJGK010009077.1:15000-23456 GCA_039081455.1 Macrobrachium rosenbergii
AGAGAGAGAGAGAGAGAGAGAGAGAGAGAGAGAGAGAATTTAACATGTAAGAGAGTATCAAGTTGGATTATACCAAATGAACTAATAAATGAAATTTAAGGTTTTCGAAACAGAAACAGTAATCAAGAAACTTAGAAGACCACCGGGCAATAATGATACGACATGACTGCATATGATTTCGTTCAAAATTCACGAACTGGCAACTTAACATGCCCCATATTTATCTCTTATTTCAATGTGAAAACAGGATTATTTCGTACGATAGGGCCGTAAAATGTTTCATAAGAGTGAAATCTGTCATATACTGAAAACTGTAAGAAAATATCACGTGTAGCCAAATTTCGGAAAAACAGTTACGAAACATTTTCAAAACTTTCGTTCACTCATCGCCGATGCATTCGACAAAAAATGTCATCGTCAAACCTCAGTTTAAATGTTAAAATAATAAAAAAATTAAAACATTTGTCATAACATTAATATTGCTTTCAATGCAACTATAAAATTTAAATAGTCGTCTGATTGTTTTTACGCCCCAACGCTGAATAAATGTAAATATGCAAATACGAAAGTATTACTGTAGCTAACATCCACCGATATCAACGGGTGAGCGGAGTGTGTGTGACGCAGCCATTAGAGTGGTGGCACAACATGAACCACCTGGAACATAGGTCTACAATGAGTGGCGACAACGAAATTTTCTTGAAAACATTTGTTTAATATCAGTCAGAGGAATATTTGTATTTTCATAAAAATAAAACTATTTTATACTTCTTGACCACTTCAAAAGTTATGGCTTCCTAGCAAATATTCGCCTACGCAATTATTCTTTTGTTAAGGCCAAGATTTTGTCCTAGGCCTAGGTGTGTAAGATTTCTTTACACTTAGCATTCACACCTCTTTGTTAACAATTTCTGGCCAGAAAGCATAAGAAGTTATTTACACATTCTTGTACTTCAAGTTACCTTATGAATGAACAAATTATACACCAAAAACGAGCAGAAGGACTTTTAAGAAAATAATATTTTGAGCCAGTTAAAAAATAGGTGTTCCATAGGCCTTGATATTAATACTAATAGATATTTCGATTAATAGTTATCTTCTCCATATAATTAAAATTTTATTATTCAAAGAACAGGTAATCTCTACAAATAAATTCTTTAGGAATAGAGATTACATCTCAGAAGGCTTAGATCATTTTTTAGGCCTACAAATCATTTCACAACACACAGTCGGCTTGAACACAGCTTAAAACTTCACCATTCAGAGAGCTTGTAATTCATATTCGTATTTTGAAAATTTTATTATGGCTGTTGAGCTTATCAGGTCTACTGTTATAATGCTGCATAGGTAGTTACGTTGACCATCCCGAGGAATGTTAGGCACGCTGTTATTGACGGCACCGTTAACCTTATGACACCGTGCTTTGACAAAGCAGTGTAAAAAAAAAAAAAATAGTTGAAATCACACAGGTTACGAATTATACCGATGCGTAAAAGGGATCATATTTATATAACCATGGGGAAAATAGTGTTAGCTGTGAATTCGCAGACTACAAATGTATGACATTGGAAGTGAAAAAAAAAAAAAAAAGTTTAACACTACTTGGCAACGTTACGTTGAGTCTGAGATTTTGGACGATACAAAAAAGAATCATGTCACCTCGATTTAAGCGTGCCGGTACATTGCCTTGTAATGGAAGTGATAGTAAATTACCAAAGATAGGTGATCCGGCTGAATGTGATAGTTATAAAGGCATTACAATTACGTTCGGTAGGCTATACTTGAATTTGCTGTAAGCTCATGCGCATAAAGGTGGAGAAAGAAAGTGATAAAATGCTGCGAGATGAACAAATTGTTTTTAGAAAAAGCAAGGATTACGCAGACAAAATATTTTTATTAAGACATTGTGTAGCAGAGTATGGAATAAATAAAAATAATCCATTATGAAACTTCACCTGTTGTAAACTTTTTTCCTTCTCTACACTTCTCATTTCCTCATCCAACCACACATTGCAATTATTCCCTCTACCCGCTTTCCTAATCCAACAAACACGCCCCTGTTGACTCAAGGACGCCAGTGTGGAGTTTTACACCCTCCTCATACACTCTTTCAACTTCCGCGCCTTAAAACAAATAATTATCTTCCGGGAGTAGTGAGCATATTTATTCCCATTTTAATTTCATTTTTTTCTAGAATGCTGTCCTCTCTTCCTCTTCTTCAAAGTCGCTTGTCTTGATTTCCCTTGTAGCTACGTTTTCACCCCTTTTCTCCCCAGCCTAAAATTTTATCAATCTCAATTTTAGCTTCAAGTTAAGTTAAGTATACCTTAGTTTTACCAGACCACTGGGTTGATTAACAGCTCTCCTAGGGCTGGCCCGAAGGATTAGACTTATTTTACGTGGCTAAGAACCAATTGGTTACTTAGCAACGTGACCTACAGCTTTTTGTGGAATCCGAACCACATTATAGCGAGAAATGAATTTCTATCACCAGAAATAAATTCCTCTAATTCTTCATTAGCCGGTCGGAGACTTGAACTCGGGCCTAGCGAGTGCTAGCCCACAACTCTACCGACTCTCCCAACGAGGAACTAATTTTAGCTTCAACCATATAATGATTAGACATACCTCCAGCCACTCCTCTCCATACCTTTATGTTTATCAATACTTTGTTTCATCCCTTCTAAAATAGTACATATTTTAACGAGCTCCCTCCCACCATTTCCTCTTTCCAAAGCATACTTGTAACTATTTTTCTCTGGAAACTGTGTATTACAACACTCAAGGCCCTTTTCACATACACACAAGGGTCTCTTCATTCTCAGGAACTCCGTATCTACCCAGAATGCTTTGTCTTCCTTTGTCCCCTTACTGTACATTCATGCCTAGCACAATCCCCCTTTCGTGATCTCTAAACCCCATGGCACACAGAATCAACTCTCTATAAACATTTCCTTTCACTTTCATTCTTTTCTAAACTTGGACTAGACTCTTACTTGGCATAATTATTCGCAACAAATAAAACGCTAAAATGTTAATAAAGAGAAGAACAAAGGTCAGAAATTCAAACGGCACTTATCACTCTAAGACATTACAATTTCGCTAAGCCTAAAGTCAGAAAACTGTCTTTTAGATTAGAAGAAAAACTATCAGACCATGACACATTGCCTGCAAGGAAACTGTATAAGCGATTATATGGAAGAAATAGCAACAATTGATATTCTATAATGATTTTGATAATAGGGAGTGAAAGACGATATATATAGATATATATATGTGTGCATGTATATAATATATATATATATATATATATATATATATATATATATATATATATATATATATATATATATATATATATATATATATATATAATTGTAATGATCGAAGATTTTTTTCTATTCTCTTTACGAAGATTTCATGTTCCCTGTCAGAATTATAACGACTGCTTATAGCAAGGATATTGAGGCCCATGACATGAAAGGAAGAAGTGAGAATCGTATAAGCAAAAAACAACAGATAATTGATTCAAAATGCTGATAAACGTTTTCATGAGGAACCACAAATTTCGACGGTCTGATTCTAGAATTTTCAGTAGTTAATGAACTCAAAATTAAAACCTCTTCATTTGCTAAGAAAGACTCCTTCCAACAGATTCATCATTGTAATCACTTTGAAGGTTTCAATACAAACAGCAGCATGTATTGTGGAAAAAGATTTAAGGAAATTCCTTAAGGAATTGAGACATGCGTTGTGAACATGGTTCTTTGTATCAGTCATTATGGCATTAGCTTCAACAATTTTGTCTTCCAGGGAGAGTGTTTATTTTTTATCGCCGTCAGTTATTATTATCTTCCGAGAATTGAGGGCATAATTATTCCCACAGCTGCAAACTAACTATGGAGTTTCTTTTAATCATAAAGCTAAAAATGTTTGAATAATATAGATTACCAATGAAATAAATACTTGTTACATTATTCATACGAAAGTTTAAGTTATTCTCACCTTAGAGTCCCCAGTACAAATAAAGATTTTATTCCTGTATTTATATATTTAATTATCTATTTATTTATTTATTTACTTTTAATTTTGCATGAATATTCATCCCGCCGACTCATCCTACACCATCCACCCTACCGGAATAAACACTAAGGTGTTGAGATATTACTGATGCGCCTTAAATATATTTTCAATTTTTTCACTTAATTAACATACAGTTGCTCTCTCTCTCTCTCTCTCTCTCTCTCTCTCTCTCTCTCTCTCTCTCTCTCTCTCTCTCTCTCGTTTATGTGCTTTATATCATCCTGCAGTCTCCATTCTGGAGTGTCAAGAAACTATTTGTTTTACACCCAGCATTTAAGACTTCGTAGCTTCCGTAATCATTCTCTATTTATTTCTTAAAAATTCATTCCATCATATTTCATCATCTTTTTAATTAGACATTTCGACTTTTTGGTTCTCTGGGATTCAATTTCACTCAGCAGCGTAATGAACCACTTTAACAATTTACTAACTTTTCCAGTCACGCCATTTTTTCCTTACTCCAAATGCTAGTGAGGGTAAAGGGTTGCCACACACTCACAGAACAGAATTTCATTCGCGTCTCACTAACCCTTTGACCTTTTTATGCCACTGATGATTTTGACGTGGAGGCATTCGCGATTACTTAAATGGCACTCGTTTGTTTTATTCATTGATGGTTTTCCTATGTCTCTTCCAATTAATTTTCAATTTCAATGAGTGTATTTATCCACAAAATTAATAAAAAAAATGTATACTTTTATATGGAAATTTCCGTTTGACTTACTTGCAATCACATCTGCTGAGAATAAATTCTACACGAACTTCAAAAACTAACCTCAAGTGGTTGAATCAATAGCAAGAGCTTATATTTCCATTTTCTTTCTCAGATTACTCCTTTTTGCCTGCAGCATAACCTTCCTCTTGTTTGTGATCATGGAGTTTATTTTCGCTTTGGCTGTTATTAAATCTGTTACCAACATAAGAATTGACAACACTAATTGTATAAGTAGCAGAAATCCACCACTTTTTCAATCAATTACCATCGGATAAGGTTGAAAATTACATAAACAATAATATATTCAATCAATCGCTGATTAGTTCACTTCACTGTTCATCTTTGAAGTAATTTTCCCATTCTACCCAAGTGGGCAGTATGAATTGCTGGAGGTCAGTAACGAATCGATGAACAAAATGACTGATGTAAACCTAGAAGTTCTATGCATATTTCCACTTTCAATATGGATTTAGCTACGAAGTTTAATTTAATTTCTCCTAGCAGAGCAACATTTTTTATTACGGATACGGTTTTAGCTGCGTTCACAGTATTTTTTTTTTTATTCTTCCATGTATTTTTCTTTTTTTGTATATATCTGGATAGGTTCTTATTCCCTAAAGGTGAACATCCCTGCAAGTCTTAATTGTGTCTTCAGTTGAAAGTTATCTTATGATGCATCTTTCATTATAATATGGAGAATTTTGTTTGATGTCCTCTTCTGCTTACAGCGATACTGACGTCAGAGTTCAAGATCCAGTTTATCTTACATCATTATGCCTTGTCATGAACGCAATACACGCAGAATTCCAGTGGAGTTTATTTTCTCTTCGTTTCAGTCCGCCCCCCGCCCCCGCCTTAATTATCCCCTTCATTATCAGGCAACCTATCCTTTACAGGTAAAGAAAAACTAGCCGGTAATCCTTAATATGGAATATCATCCTAAAATCATTTAGGTATTTCTAATATCTTTAGAGTGTGCTTATACGCAATTTACGTAATGTGCCATCAAATTTGTAACCTCAAGAAAAATCGCCAAGGCTTCCTTTTCGCAAATGCCCACGAGGGAAAATTAGGCTGAAAGAAATATGTTTCACGAATAGATATTTTTCACAAATTAAATGAAAGTCAAAACAGACCCTGCCTGCCATATGCCATTGCCATGTTAGGGTAAGGAAATCACTGCATAAAGGGAGCAGTAGTTCTCTTGCATTATTTTAAGAACAGGCCGCTTTATTAATATTTTGTTCTGTGATTTAGATTTTATAATTAACCGAAGAGGGAGAGGACTGATGTAATTACTCCCAACTTTCTCTCTCTCTCTCTCTCTCTCTCTCTCTCTCTCTCTCTCTCTCTCTCTCTCTCTCCATGCGCACTACACTGTTGAGGTCGATGACATTTTGCAACATTTGACCCCTTTTTTATCGCAGGGTTATGAACAAATGCCGTCCTATTTAATTCTCTCCAAACATTTTACATTCCAGTTATTCCCTTCATAATGTTCCTTTTAATGTAAGGTATTCAAATGACCCGATTTATGATGCTACGACAAGTTCTAATAAGCTCTGGGAACTTACGGTTCTGTGTGATTGATGTGCTATATATTTTCTCATTTCCCATAATGATCTGACGAGTTTTTTTTAAAGGTATTGCAGCCAATATGCGATACGACTACTGATTTCTCCCATCTACACTATCTTTCATTCTCTACAAAGGTAACAGACTTTTTCTTCGTATCTTATTGAACAAGCATATGACATTTCTAATAATAGTGGAGGTCAAGCACCTGTACTGACTTTATGAAAAGTTATATTTTACCTTGTAACTTTTCACACTTTTTATGAGTTATTGTAAGTTATCTTTCATGCTCGATTACGTGTTTTTTTTTATTTATTTATCATTCGCAGCAATATCCTATGTTCTCTGTTTCAATTATTATTATTATTATTATTATTATTATTATTATTATTATTATTATTATTATTATTATTATTACCCTAAAACAATTCACCATATACTTTAATAATTTATATTTTTACCTATTTACTTACTAATTATAACTGATCTCTTTCTGTAATTCATATTATCTTCTGTAATTTCTTTCAAATGAACACCATATTCTTTGGTAGTTTGGATTTCAATTCAATGGTCCCCGTGGCCTTGTTCCATATAAAAGAGGTTTATCTTTTGCATAATAATAATAATAATAATAATAATAATAATAATAATAATAATAATAATAATAATAATAATAATAATAATAATAACAGCCTCCCAGAGGCTGTCGTGCAATTGGAACTTCGGAAGTTCAAGCGAAGATGTAATGCATTACTACCCTAATACTATTCTCCTGGCATTGTAATACTTTTTATCTATTTATTAATTTATTAATCTATTTTTTTAATTAGTGGGATCTCTTCCTTTTGTATTTCCCTTTACCTGCTCTTACTTCTTCCTAATGAACACCATATTCTTAGGAAGCTTGAAATTCAAGTCAATGGTACCTGCGGGCTCGTTCCATAAAAATGGGTTTCATCTTCTGAATAATAATAATAATAATAATAATAATAATAATAATAATAATAATAATAATAATAATATGATTCGGCATTTTCGTTTTGGAAATTTCATTTCCCCCTCCAGCAATAGTAATTTATTTTCATTATTTTCAACAACGATCGAGCGCTAAAATCTCTAATAATTTTATAACTAAACTTGTACAAAATAAACGTCGTTGAAAAGCTGAAATCTTACGAAACGTTAATTAAATTATTTTTATTACTCCATTTAAATATCAGATGAATATCGGAAACTAACGTAATAAAAACTATCGATGAACCACTGAGAATGTAATAAGCCACCGAATGGAGACTAAAGTACGCATGAGAACAATGAGAATAAATTGACCTTCTTGTTAATTTGTTGTTTTTTAAATGTTTTTCACTCACTCACTCTTTCAACCCCTTCCCCAAAAGACGAAGCAACAACAAAGTAAAAATTTACCATATCAAGTACAAGCCAATTAAGAAAAAAAAATCAGTAATAATTAATTCGTCTCTCGAATATTTCCCAAAACTAATTATTCAAGTTTGCAATCGTACAATTTCATTTTGGTCTTCCATATACAATGTACCCCTGGGAGAGATTAAAAAAAGAATACTCTCTGAGGAAGTGTTTTTTCACAAAGTTTATGAAAGGAAGTAGAGGGCCAACCGGCCATTATGCTGTTGGGTCAGGAGAACGATGCATAATTTGCAGGATTACCCGTCATGAATATTGCCTGATGACCCCGCGGGTTCCTTCGCCTTTTGTTTGGCCCTATGGATTTTACTATTAACCGAAGAGGGAAGAGGATTTTGTTTTGTCACAAACTGCTCTCTCTCTCTCTCTCTCTCTCTCTCTCTCTCTCTCTCTCTCTCTGTTCACGAGTAGAAGTTATCCTTTAATATTATTGTGCTACGGTAAATAAGGAAACGAAAAAGCACCCAAATTCACGATTCTTCGTTTTCACTTTCTTCTATTGCCCAGGTGAATGCTAAAATAATTATTTGTCTCTCTCTCTCTCACTCTCTCTCTCTCTCTGTTCACGAAAAGGTATCATTTAATATTACTGTGCTACGGGAAATACTGAAAAGATAATTTAAATAAATTCACTATTCTT
>JANJGK010009078.1:0-23450 GCA_039081455.1 Macrobrachium rosenbergii
GACCGTTCTGTGTGTATCTGAGAGTACCAGGCATGAATATCATTGTTTTACTTCATGAAGGCTGCCATTGCCCCCCGAGTTTCTCAGGCTTCAGAAATGTGGTAAGCCCAAGGGCATGGTCTCTGTTAGCTGTACAGGTGCTGGTCATTTTTGAGGTTTTTGCGGGCATTACGGTCGCTGTTGTTTGAAGGCGTCTGCTCAGTTTTTAATTGTTATGATTGTGTTGCATCTCTGCATTTCATACTGAATTTTAGCACCTTTGCGGTTGCCAGTAAAGGGTAATGTGGTCTTCTAACAAATGATGTCCTTCCTTCTTCCTTCCTTCCTAGGTTAAGCCAGCCAGTAGGAGGGACTCTGTGCTCTCAGACCAGCTCCTCCTCTGAGTGTGGGTTTCAAATGTTTATAAATCATACTGATGCCATCATCAATGACAATATCACTGCTCCAGCATGAATGGAGAATATATTATCGTCGCACCAATCCCTCATGGCTGCTCCAGCAGGGCGAGGGGTGAGAAGTCAAGAGGCCACATGTTCAAAACAATTGGGGTGGATGGGTCATTTCATATGGGGTCAATTATGAAATGAGAATGTTGGTCATAAGGCAGTCTACGACACTGGAATTAAGTCATATTATTTAGCATCACCTGTAAATAATGAAATAGAATTTGATTTAGAGACTTTACACAAACGGGGCCATATCTCTGGGAAACAAAACGAGGTCATTTTAGGTGGCACACACAATTAGCTATCCTGGTTAATCCTACATTTCGTCTTAGCTACCTCTCTCTCTCTCTCTCTCTCTCTCTCTCTCTCTCTCTCTCTCTCTCTCTCTCTCTCTCTCTCTCTCTCTCTCTCTCTCTCTCTCTCTCTCTCATATTTGGTCTCAAAGAAATTCTTCATTCTTTGAAAATTTTGTATTATGTATATGATGAGGGTAAATATTGCCGAAATCCAACAGGCAATTTATTTAAAAAATATGAACAAATATTGAAATATTAGAAAGAGAAACAGAGGCTTCTGTTGTGTATTTATGGAAGTAAGTGACTTCCTGAAAACAAAAAACTGTCGATGCCATATTTATATCCTGTGTGTCACTGAGATGAACTTTTACCTTTTTCACCTCTACGGTCGATTACAGGATTCAGCAATGTACCTGTCAGTCATGGGTCCGTGTTCCTTTTGATTCGGCAATGGGGGGCGGGGTGGGTGGGTGGGGGGGAGGGGGGGATTTCTGGTCAGTCAAGTATCTTTTGCTATTAATTTGTTAAATAGAGGATTGTGTGTAGAGAACTCCTCCTTGAAAACCAAGGACTTGAATGAAGGCTAAGGTTGTGAGGTGCTCCGCTCCTCTTCTTCTTCTTCTTCTTCTTCTTCTTCTTCTTCTTCTTCTTCTTCTTCTTCTTCTTCTTCTTCTTCTTCTTCTTCTTCTTCCACTTGTGGTGCAATGTCTGATCCCATGCATGCCAGGGCTTGCGAACAGAATGCCTGTCTGGTCTCCTGTATGTTTAGAAAAAAAAAAAAAAAGAGGATTCGAAATTCCTGCTATAGATGTAATTGACGAGACGAGGCATTGGGAGCGTGCGTGTGTTGAGGAGGGGGTGGGGGGAATGGGGGGAACGGGAGAGGAGGTTGGGAGCAGAACTGACTCTGTGGTGATGAATGATATGAGGGTACTTTCTACAGGGTGATGTGGAACAAGTTAAGATTTTGAAGCCAAATGGGGAAACAGGAAGGAAGATGTTTTATAAAAGTTCCTTCGGTGACCTCCTTTGAGGAAGTGAACAGCTCAAGGGCTTAACCTGACGGCTATATTTCCGGGTTTTGTCAAGAATGTAGATTTTTTTTACTGGAAATGAATTGATCCTATTCAGTGTTTTTCCTCAGAGGTACAGTAAGGGCTGCCTTATCATATGCAACTCTGGGGCTCGTAATGCAGTCTTCTTCATGCTTGAAACACGTCAAGATATCTTGAATATTCTTTCAGAAAAGACTCTTTTAGGTCAGTGGGAATTTTTTTCAAGATGAGAAAGTCTGCCATAGAATCTTGGCCTCTTTTTAGATGGAGGTAATCCATAACTATATATTCAACTGGGAGAGCTGTCTATGCAGTTATATTTTTTTTTGTCAAAAACCCATGAAATGAGTAGTTCTTCCTCCACTGGGTCATTAGTTTTTAATATTGATATATACCAATATATTTCTCATCCTAAAGCATTGTTTAAGAAACCTGATACCTTAATTTGCATGAAACCGGTCCTCTGGCTTATATTATTACTTTTGACAGGATTTAAGACCAAGGTCCCTGTTAATTCAGTCTGTATATGATTACACCAGTAAATAACATGATTTCACATATCAAAATAACTTGTCCTTTGAGAATATTCAAATTGAATTTGCTGTTACAGAGAAGATGTGGTTCTTAGGATTTCATGATATCCAAAATTAAAAAAAATAATTGTTTGTAGAACATTGGTCTTTCCATGAATTGAGTTGAAAGCAAGTGTTATGACATTTTCGTTCTCTTTCAGCTAAGACCTTTCTGAGAACCTGGGATTTGGTGATGACACAAGAGATATTGTCATCGTAGCAAAGTGCCTTTGGCTATTTGATTACAAACAGGAACTCTAGAGTGGCGTGATGGCTGTAGGACAGAGGCTTCAGAAAGAAGTTTTACTCCAGCATGGTAAGTTGGATGTAAGATAGTTGTATTCATTTTCTGGTACCTGTCCCCAGCATTTAGTTGCATTCATTTTCTGGTACCTGCTCCCAGCATTTAGTTGCATTCATTTTCTGGTACCTGCTCCCAGCATTTAGTTGTATTCATTTTCTGGTACCTGTCCCCAGCATTTAGTTGCATTCATTTTCTGTACCGTCCTGCTCCCAGCATTTAGTTGCATTCATTTTCTGGTACCTGCTCCCAGCATTTAGTTGCATTCATTTTCTGGTACCTGTCCCCCAGCATTTAGTTGCATTCATTTTCTGGTACCTGCTCCCAGCATTTAGTTGTATTCCATTTTCTGGTACCTGTCTCAGCATTTAGTTGCATTCATTTTTGGCACCTGTTCCAGTATATTCTGATAAAAGTGGCCACTTATTCTGAGGCATCATATGGCATGATTACAAGGAATTACACGCACAGTTAAAATTATTCTTATTTAAAACTGGTATTTCAGGAGGTACACTGATCTTTTATTTCAAAATGTTTGTAGAGTCAGCAAGATACCTACAGTAGGTGCATTCATTTTCTGGTACCTGTTCCAGCATTTCCAGAAAAAAGTGGCCACTTAACACAATTGCAAGGAATTACTTACACAAAGTTTTCTTATTTAAAACTAGGATTTTATAAGGTACACTGATCGTTTATCTCAAAATGCTTGTAGAGTCATGAGAATGTGACACATTATTGCTTCTGGAATCACCACCTTTGTACAAAAGCACGAACCTGGACGAGAGAATTAAGCCTTTATATCAATCATAATAGGTTTAACCAGAGTCCCTCTCTTCCTCAAATTTGCCCGTAACTGTACTCATAAGAATGTTACGAAGTTCTTTCAATTTTCAGGTTAACGATCCTCAACCGACAGACTTAAAATCCCTTCACTTCTGTGGAAGATAATTATATACAATAACTGGTACATCAAGTTCTCGTCCTTGGATGAATGTTGGTGCCCAACAAAATAATCTAATCCAAGTAAGTGATCGTAATATCTGCATTGATTTATCCCTATTGTAGACACTATCGTATTTATAATAGAATAATTGAATTATTGCTGTTCTTCTGAGTCTTCCTTTCACCTTTTAACCTCTGTAGTTGTCGCAAAAGTGGATGGTGATGGTGTATGCAGGTAAAATGTTTTAATAATAATATGACTAATTTATATTTAAAGAGAAACTCTTATTGCCTAACATTCCTTATAGCAGTATAATTTGCCTGGAACATCAAAAGTTTACAACAACAGAATTCGTGCTTGCTTAGGTATTGAATGACTCTCTTAGTGGATATTTTCGTAGTTTTGTTTCCAAAAACTCTGGAGATGACATCTCTTCAATTGAGCACAGTTTTAGACCTTTTACCAAGCTTATTATTTTACGATCAAAGTTCCGCACTGAATCACAACGATGCAAATTTTAAGTAAGGACTCTTTGTGACAGAAGCGTTGTAACTTAGTTCCACTGACGTTTAAATTCACCTTGCCAAAAGAAATGTAGGTTTGGAAACTTTAGACCAAAACTATTATAAACCATTTGTCCCCTATCAAACCTTGGTTACATGAAGGTCAAGAAGGCTTCATAAAGGTTTATCAAATGCTCATTGATCTGATGCAAGAAGTTGTTGGAAGCCATTTCAAATCAGGGGAGAGAGAGAGAAGTTGGTGCAAAGTCCAAGGGCTAAAAAAGTGGCTTTAGTGTGTCCATGATAGTATTAGCCTTGGCATAGAAAGTGACTTTCATATTGTACCAAAACACTTATCCAAAAAACAAGCAACTGAAATAGGAAAGGAGCCTAATGTCGAATTACTGGCTCATTCCTGCTTCCTGCCCACGTCTCCTGAATTCAGGTGCATTGGTTTCATTTGCTATTCCCCTCACATTGGTTTATTCATCACTGTAACTTGTCTCGGTGAAGGCTGATTTCTCTTTGGAGCCCTCTTGGCTTTATTGGAGTCTGTTGGATCTGTCCAGAAGGGGTTTCAACTGAAGGTTTCAAGAAAGCTGGACAGCAAGACAGATGGTTCTAGGAAGAAGGAAGATAATGAAGTAGACTGTAGGAAAAGAATTGAGTTTTGCTTCGTATATTCACCTCATGTGGTGCACCGTAGGCATTACTTAGGGTTCTTTGCTGCGTGCCTTCGGTCCTTAGCTGCAACCCCTTTTGTTCCTTTTACTCTACCTCCTTTCATATTCACTTTCTTCCATCTTATTCTCCACCCTCTCCTAACAATTGAGTCATAGTGCAATTGCTTTGAGGTATTCTTCCTGTTACATCTTTCAAACCTTTTACTGTCAATTTCCATTTCAGCGGTGATTGACCTCTTAGGTCCCAGTGCTTGGCCTGAATTCTATATTCGATTCAGTTCCAATTTAAGTCAATTCAATTCATATACCGTTGGTAATCGTAGGATGTGTGAATCTGAACGTGAAAGGAATACTTTCGATCAGTGGAGGACACGAGGAAGTAATGGGCTGGATGTCCTTCGACAGTCAGTGTCCCTTAGTGAGGTTTGCAAGAGAGTCTGTCAGTGTTCAAGTGGTGGTGCTTCTTCTTCTTCTTCTTCTTCTTCTTCTTCTTCTTCTTCTTCTTCTTCTTCTTCTTCTTCTTCTTCTTCTGTATCAGTGTCATTCAGTTATCATAAAATATCTTCCACACTAACTCAGTGACTTATGTTGTGGTTGTTATAGTCTGCTCTTTCCCCTTTCGAGCAAAAATAAATTAATTTGGAAAGTTTTCACTTTGTTCTGTGTTTTGACCGTTCTCAAATATGTAGAGGAAACTAGGAATTTTACAGACGTTAACAAAATTCAACATTAGTCTAGTTTACTTTAAGCAAAATTAGTAAAGCACAGTCAGTGAATTATTTTCTTAGAGCAAACTAGAACAAACTTAAGTCAAGCCTTAGAGAGAAACATTTCCGCTTCATTTTAATCATTATTGAATAAGGTGCTCCTGTACTTCTCAGACAGCTTCTCAAAGCAATTACTGTTATTTTTTAAATAAACTGAAAGAAGGGAGTCAAAGTATTATGGTTTATTAGCTCCACAAAGGTTGGTAATCCTCTTCCGCATTAGAAAGATGTCATCATCATCATCATCATAATTTTATGTCAGCTTTCCCCCAGACTTGGTTGGGGTTGTCCCACCCCTCTCTATTTGGTGCACTTTTGGGTGTATCCTTGGCTGGTGTCATCGTGGAATTTGTATATTTATATTTTCTTCTTGACGTCGTGGTGGCGTTTTCCTTTCAACGAGCACCTCTTGTTCTGTCTGAGGAAAGGCAGGTAGGAGTTTGTCAGTCTGTGTCAATTTGACCATCGAATGAGAGAGGACTTTGCTGACTTCAATTCTCACGTCTGGTGTTATAGAAAACTGACTTTTTATCACTTATTTCTGTGATTGATGTATGTATGTGCGTGTGTGTGTGTGTTTGTTGTGTCATTTTAAAGGAGCCAGGCACTGACTGGATGCTATATTTCACGCTTGGACAAAGATGAGTGAATATATCCTTTTGACTTGTATCGTTGAACAAAATGTCATTCGCTGTACAGCTTTTGTGTGGCTTTGGTTTTTTCGGATTTTGAGGAGAGAAGAACTGTCAGCTCAGCAGTTCCTCCTCCGATTCAGTAACATTCAATCACATAACAGTTTATGATCTGCAGTTTTGAGTTCGCTCTCTTCAGGTTTGCTGTCACCACTGACATCTTATCTCGAGTTTTGTTCATTTCATTGTTCTTTCAGAAATTTAACTCGCTCTTCTGCACAGTTCTCTCGATCAAGGTTTTCTAAATTCTGTATATTAGTCGAGAAACACATTGTCGTCATTGAAAATCGCATTAGTTCATCTGGCCCACCTTTAAAAATTATCATATCTGGTATGGGTCTAGAAAACTCAACACATCAGAATTCGTGTCCCCACAGCACAGGAAACTGTATCATTTGAGTAATGAAATAATTCATTTTCCATGTGTCGTTTACCTCATCATTCGTCCTTCCTCATTTCATTCGCCAGTTTCAGGGTCAAGCACTGCTTTGAAGGAAGATAATCATGAGATAATACATAGGCAATAACAAGGATTGTCACTTTCCGTCACTTAGTCTTGGAACCTGAATGAGTGGCTGAACTGTTGATGGGCATATAAATGATGGAAAGAGCTTTCAGTAAGACCAAAGGGTTAGGTGCTTGCATTGTTTGGTTAGAAAGTATATTATGTTTTGTGTTGTTCTGTAGTTTGCGTTAAGCATTTAGTTGGATACGCGTGTGTGTGAGAAACGAAAGTTGCCCGATACAATGCTGGGAGGTTTTGGTAAATGAGAGAAACTGAAAATGTGTGTCAGGAAGTGCTGTAGGACTACAATTGGAGAGTTTTAGACAATTTGGCAGTTCAGTAGGTTCAAGGAATGAACCCAAAGCAAGATATAACCCGAGAGTTACTGAGAATAAGGCTAAAGCGTAGGTTTATTCCTCAAGTAACTTGTCTTTCCAGTTTAAAAATGTTTGTGTTAGTAGTTTAAGTCTTACTAACACTAAACTGAATCCTTTACCCCTACCTGACTCGGCCTTTATTAATGATTGTAATTAAAGCCTTTTGAATATTTGTATGAAAGGCGAATACAAATACAATAGTTTTTTTTTATGCCGTTTAAGTAGTTATAGTACACCCATTAGCATGTGAGAATGAGATGGCAGCCTTGGCTGATATAACGACAGGATGGTCGTTTTCATGTCTCCTGTCTATGTACTTACTTCTCAACCTTGGATATATTCTACTCGCTCTCTAGCTCTCGCTCTCTCACTCTCATCTCTCTCTCTCTCTTCTCTCTCTCTGCAGCTATCGTCATGGTCTTCTCTCCCTCTCCTCTCTCTCTCTCTCTCTCTCTCTCTCGCTCTACTCTCTCTACTCTCTCGACTCTCTCTTCACAGATCGTCTGACTTTCCTCTCTCATCTCCCTCTTCACTCACTCTCTTCTCATCTCTCATCTCCTCTCACTCATCTTCTCTTCAAGTCTCTCTCTCAAGTCTCTCTTCTCTCTTCTCTCTCATCTACTCTCTCATCACTCTCTCATCTCACCTCTCTCTCATCTCATCACTCATCTCATACTCTCTCATCATCTCATCTCTCTCTCTCGTATCTTACTCTCGTCTACCTCCTCATCACTCATACTACATCTTCTACTCTCATCTCTCTCTCTCTACTCTCTCTCTACTCTCTCTCTCTACTCCGTTATACAACTCGACCGATATAACTTCATACAGAAAAGAACTGCAGCAACAACGAAAGGCACACCTAAAAGGATGGAAACTAGGTAATGTGACCCCAGTTTACAAAAAAATGGTCGAAGAGAAAGAGCCAGGAAATTATGAGACCAATCTGTCTATCGTCAGTTCCCTTGCAAGATTATCTTGATGAGTCCATCAATTGCAGGATCCAAAATTGGGTGATCACATATAGACCAGAAACAGGCCTATGTTAAAACAGCCAACACCGGCTTCAGACACAAAACAGATCCTGTCTATCAAACCTCTTGGAACGTTTTTTTATAACATGCTTGGTATTGACGACAGTAAGTTAGAGCAATAGATATTATACCTCTACTAAGTTTTCCAAAAGGCCTTTAATAAACGTTCCGCACAAGAAACTAATGATAAAAGTTAGAGCTTTAGGAATTGTAGGAGAAATAGCAGACTGGATTGAAGACTGGCTAACTAGTAGAAGAACAGAGAACCCGTAATAAAACGATGAAGAATCAGAAATGGGCAGATGTGACAAGCGGAGATTCCTCAGGGTTCTGTCCTTGGGCCGCTCTTGTTTTTGATTTACATTAATGACATTGATTTAGGCTTAACTGGCAGGATAGCCAAATTTGCAGGTGACACCAAATTAGGTGTAAATGCAGCAGACCCAGATACAGTGGAAAGTTGAAGAAATGATCTAACGAGAATAGGAGAGTGGTCAAAAAGATGGCAAATGCCTTTTAACCTTGGATAAGTGTAAAGTGTTACAAATAGGAACAAACACCCCTCAAGCCAACTACATGCTTGCTTGGGAATGACATAAATAGTGTAGAACAAGAAGAGGACCTTGGAGTCATTATTACCCAAGGACTTAAAATCGGACAAAACAGTGCATAAAAGCTGAAAAGAAGGCACAGAAACAAGTGGAATACATAAGGAGGCAGTTCAAATACAGAAACAAGGAAACGGTGCTGCAGTTCTACACGTCCATAGTTAGACCTCATCTTGAATATGCAGTACAGATTTGGTCACCAACACTAAGAAAGGACATAAATAGATTAGAAGGGACACAAGCAAGAGCCACAAAGTTAATTCCATCTATCTGGCAAATAGGTTACCAAAGACGACTAGAGAGCCTAAACATACATGGTTTAAAAACACAACGATTGCGAGGACAACTCACAGAAACATTCAAAACACTGAAAGGCATCACAAAAGTAGACAGTAAGCTCTTCACATTAAACGAAAACCAGACAAGAAATAATGGAAGGAAACTAGAACTGAAGAGATACAACACGTCTCATTGTGGGAACTTCTTTACATACAAGATATATGACACATGGAAGAAACTGCCACCAGAAGTTGCAAATAGCAACAGTGTGGAGGAAGAGTTTAAAAGAAAGCTAGACAGAATCACTAGAACACTGTGAATGAACAGTAAAACCTGCTCCTAGAGATAAGTGAGCACATGATGTCTCCTCGGATGGACTAAAATGTTTCGAGACAACCTGATCTTTGTAACTCCTTGTAACTCACACTCACTCTCTCTCATACACATTTTGCTAAAAAATTCTCTCTCTCTCTCTCTCTCTCTCTCTCTCTCTCTCTCTCTCTCTCTCTCTCTCTCTCTCTCTCTCTCTCTCTCTCTCTCTCTCTTCCCTGATAGTGTTTTGAGATTTCGACCAGATGATCCCAAAATCAGCAAGCTAATCTTATTAGGCTTTGTTCCACACGCAATTTTTTCATCATAATACAGCATGAATATTGTACCACACCATATAAAAATTTTACCATAGTTAATGAGTAGTGTGCCGTTCATATATTATAAATGAAATACTTTTAAGATGTGTACTGCACCATGATTTTGCAGTAATCTGATAAGATCTCTTTCACTGCTCCAACTGCAACACCAATATCATCTCTGAATCTTGTAGTAGGCTGTTAGTCATATTTTGTCAGTTCAAAAAAGGCTGGGTCATATTATTTCTTATACTCAAAAAGGCACATCTGATTACATTTTTCTAAATACAAAAAGGTCTGTGCGTTATATTTTCTATATTGAAAAGGCCTGTCTTGCTGTAGTATTTTCTGTATTCAAAAAGGCTGTCTGTCATCATATTTTCAGGCCTCCTAGAGCTCCCACTTTTTCAGACGCGCTCCTACTTAGTCCTACTGTTTTGAGGAAACTCCTACTAAAAGTTTGAAAGTATTAGACAAAAAAAAGTGCTTATAATTGAATAGATATAAGAATAGAGAAGTGCGTTGAATGAGCGCGGCAACATGCTTGGGTATTGGCTGGTTGATTGACCACATTATTAGTGATGATGTTTTTCGGTTTACTATACATATAGGCTGCCATCTACTGTTATTTCAACGTTTGTGTAAACAATCACCAAAGCAAGTACTGTACTATTTGCCAGTGCACCTCTCGTGGTGCACTGTAGGCAATACTTAAGGTTCTTTGCAGCGTGCCATCGGCCCCCAGCTGCAACCCCTTTAGTTCCCTTTACTGTACCTCCTTTCATATTCTCTTTCTTCCATCTTACTTTCCACTCGCTCCTACCAATTGATTCATAGTGCAACTGCTTTGAGGTTTTCCCCCTGTTACACCTTTCAAACTTTTACTGTTAATTTCCGTTTCAGCGCTGAATGACCTCATTGGCCCCAGCGCTTGGCCTATGGCCTAAATTCTATATTCAATTCAGTTCGAGTACTACTATTTGCAGATGAAAGACCTTCTGGGCCCCCTGACCAATCGATCTTTCATTTCCTGGGGATTGTAATGTCAATTTCACTTTGTTCAAAGCTGAAGCAAAAGTGAAAAGAACATTTCCAGACATGATGCTCGCAAGTTCATGACAGTAGTGGTCAAGTACTTGGTTGGCAGGGTAACCACTGAATAGCAGCCTGCTTCGCCATTTGCAGTGCCTGCATCCATTGGTGAGAGGAGAGAAGTCTTCTGAAAAGTCTATCAAAGAAGTGGCTTGTGAAATGTCCAGAATTGTGCCCTTGTCAGAGCATGACAACCTTATGCAAGAGTGGCAGTTGTATGCAAATGAAGTAGTTACAAAGGAGTCTTATAGATGAGGAGTATGGCAGCCCGAATGGACACTGCATCAAACGGAAGCGAGTTGATTTCTATGGGAAAATATTCTAAGCAATGTCACCAGTCTAGGAATCCCCAAACATCCATTCTTGGAAAGCTTGTCAAGGCAGCATTGACATTGAGCCATGGACAGGCTCATGTTGAGGCGTTTTCCCTCTTAACAAGATTTTGGTCACAGCCAGTAGAGTTGCCTGAACAAGAGATCCATAAATGGTCTAGCTCAGTGCAGGACAAAGTTAAACACGAAGAAGGAGCGAGTCAAGTGCCAATCACTGTCAACATCATCCGTGCATTCCGAAGAGCACACAGCAACTACAAAGCCATGACAGATTGCATAAAAGAGAGCTGAAGAAGAAAAACAGAGGAATGAGGAAAACCAAAAAGAAGAGGAAAAGCAGCTAAAACTCAAGAGGAAACGAGAAGAGGAGGAGGCAGACCAACGAAAAAACAAAAATTGCAGCAAGATGAGATTGACGCATCAAGAAAACTTGTGAATGAAGCAGCCAATCAGAGATTGAAAAAAGCTTGCACAGTCAAGAAAATCGATCCTGCTGCCCGGGCTCTTTGAGAGTCCGGGAGTGCAAAGTTGGAGAAATCATCTGCTGAGCTGAAGAAAATTTCAGATGAAATTGCTTCTCAAGACAAGAGGAGAAGAAAAGAAAAAACTTGAGTGAAAGTGCATCTCAGTGACTGACAAATTATCGTAGTATAATTTAGTTTCAGATGTTAGTTAGTGTATAGTGAAGTTCATTATATGCAGGCACTATTTTTTGTAACCATTGACATTTAACCTGATTGATTATAGATTATACCTTTTTGTTTGCATATCGCTTCAGTATTATTGAATGCTAGTCCAAGGCTTATTTCTCTGAAATTTTGAAGTGGATGATATTGCGTCATTGAATCAAAGGAATAAATAAAAAGGGCGAGACAAATGCAAGACCCAGTAAATTTGTCTCATATTAGCTGTAAAATATAACAAGCTAGAAAAATGGGGCCTCTTGTTACTAGGTAGGTAGGCCACGGATGGTCTTCCCCCTTTCAGGAAAAAAAGTCAAAATAATGCAATGGAGCAAGTAAACACCTGCTTGCTTGTACTGATTGACTATGCTTTGATAATGAATTTAAACGTTGTTGCATGTATGCATTCAAATGCTTCAAATGTCGCATTGGAAATATCACATTATATCCTCGTGGCACTCTCCCACTTTAAGATTATAACTCCTACATTTTTTTGGTCAGACTCCTACTCTTTTTCAGGGGCTACTAGGAGGCCTGTATTTTATATACAGTATTCTAAAAGGTCCATCTGTTTTGATATTTTCTATATAAAAATTTTATAAGGCCTGTGTTATATTTTCTATATTCATAAAGGCTTCTCTAGTATTTTCTGTATTCAGAAAAAGGCCTTTTAAAAATGCAAGATATAAACAGCAGTTTTGGAATGCTTTTATTAAGGACCATTACAATGTCTTCTTTCACGTTCTATATGAAAAAAAAGACCTTTCTGATACAAAAGGCCTGTCATAATTTTGGTGTTAAAGGCTTTAAATGTTAAAGATACTAGTGTGAGATACTTTGTGTAATGTTCGGATGCTTTTATTGAGAAACCTTACAGTGTCTTCTGTTCGGATGCTTTTATTGAGAAACCTTACAGTGTCTTCTGTTTGTATACTTTTACTGAGAAACACTTTGGTATACTTTTAGGGAGAACATTACTCTGTCTTGTTGTTTGTCTAACAATTACTTTCTGTTTTTCAGGTCAGAACAGAAGCTCAAGATATGAAAGCAAGCGGATCAGATATGGATGGCAATGATGCCCCAAGAACTCTGATCTCAATCAGGCCTACTGGGCAGGAAGGAAGTGATGCCCTCTCTCTCTACCCACCAGAGTACCATTTCTGGATTGATACAAGTTTCCACATAATCATTCCGCTGGCCTCCTGCACTTGCCTCCTGCACTTCCCCCTCTCTACTTTTAGAAGGACATTTAGACTGTGTCCTAACCCTGACTTGCCTTGCTGCTACAGAAGCTTCAAATTATAATTCACAGATATATCATCCAGGGACAGCTTCTTCTTGGATGCAGCCAGGATGCAAATTAGCCCAGGTAAATATTTTATTATACAGGTTTTTTTTGCCGTTAGTGGTTTCTTAATTGTAATTTTGTAAACCGTTCATTTCATGATTGCTTGTACACATGTACTGCATTTTACAAACATAAATTTTACAAGCATTTAATTTTAAACTTTCAACTGATTTATAACTTGGTTAAATTGCTTGAATTATTTAAATTCTCATGCTTTTGCTTTAATAATTAAAGCAGATATTAGTAGTGCGTGTGAAAATTCAAAATACTTTTTCCTTTTCTTTCAGTTTCTCGTTGCCGGGGAAGTGGCAGAGGAGATGAAGGCACTGGTCAAGCCCCATAAATAAAATATATGGCTGTCCACCGACCTTGTGGACAGCCTAATAACACCAGTGTTGTGTTAGAAGTAGTTTACAAGTGATTCTAGGCCGTTTTTACCTAGGATGTTCTCTACAGGACTTACAAGCTTATATAGACACACATTATACAAGCTATATTGCAACAGGGGTCTTCTTGTACATCGTACAAACTACTTAGCAGTAAGAGAAACTTGCATACTTAAGCTTTCAGGTTACTCGGTATAGATGGAATTATTGCAAAAAAAATGTATGCGTGTATATGTAGTTTTTATTTGTAAAATTCGTGCTTTTACACGAACTTGTAGATGCAACCTATATAACAACTTGCCGAGTGCAGACATACTTTTATTTTCCATTATACCATGTCAGGGTTATGCTGTGTAGACAGACCTTGCTTCAGGAGTAAATACTGTATCAATTATCCCCAGCATGCAGCAGTCAAAACCTGTACAGAGAAAGAGGGTTTAAAAAATAGATGATTCTTGATTTTCTATTCAAGATGATATATATATATAGGCAATAGGCAATACAATGTCTTGTAATGCATTGCTCATATAAAAAGATATTGGTCCATTACACTAAATTTACTGTTTAACTGTCCTGTGACAAAAACAAACAATATTTTACCTGTCCGTGCACCAGTTGCATGAACACACCACTCTCATAATGCACAGAAAATGCACATTGCTTTCATCAGGCCTCTATGCACAGTGAACGGCACCTCTCCTCTCCTCCACAATATAGCAAGTGTTCGTTGTGTCCAAAATTGCCTCCTTCCAGGTTAAAGCTTTTTTTAAGCTACTTTAACAGCTAACAGCACTAATAGTCAGTAACTATTGACTAACCCTGGTAGGTTGGCAGAATGGCCCAGCTTTGTTTAGTAACTAAAAACATAGAGGTGGTTGAAGATCTCTGTCTTCTTAGAGACCTCTTTCCAACCTCTGGGGCCCTGTCTCAGCGGCGGGGCCTCATCGAGGTACTCTAAACTCATCGATCTTGCTGGTGTGGTTAAATGTGTTATTCTGAAATAAAAAAAAATGTGTATCAGGTCTTGTATACAAAATGGTAGTGTAGTACAAATATAATTACTTAACCATAACTGAAAACAAGCAATTTCTAATCTTGACTATACTTATCCATCTACTGAATGATTCTCATCAGTTCTACAAGAAGCAGAACAAAATCTAAATCCCTTACTCCTAGAACTAGTACATGAAAGCTGATTACTGATATGAATAACTAAAAAAAATGTTTAGCTTATTTGACCACATGTTTAGCTGATGCAAAGAGCATCCACGATCTTTTCTATTTGCTACTTTGAACATTGCTTGCAAAATATCTAGTTATCTGGAACTCTAAACTGTTTAAAAACTAGCTCCCTTTCCTTATATAAAATCCTGCCAAACAATTCTAAACTCACCTGTGTAAGAAAACAGCCATCAACTGCATAGCTGGATTTGTGTAGAATATTATGCAGCTTTCAAGAAAGTCTTCCAACAATTATTCAACAGCATTTAAAGAGTTAATTATTCTTGAAAGTATTCTAGGTTTCACAAATCCCAAAATCGGCCTCTTGAACCTTTCCATACAGCTGTGAACAAGTGCTGCCTGAAAGCAATAAACTCCCAAAATCGGCCTCTTGAACCTTTCCATACAGCTGTGAACAAGTGCTGCCTGAAAGCAATAAATAATATCCCTTCACATGCTAATCTGCTAAAAAATGTTTTGATTAGGAACTGGTAACTATATTTCAACTCTAAGTCAGTCCTGAACGATGGAATTCTAATTAACACTCTTGAGTTCACTTGGGGCATTGGATAAAATTGTGCATTTGTGTTATCATCAAAACAACCATTCAGTTCTTTTGAAAGGTTTCTTCTTACTGAATCTGAATGAAAATATTCCCTTCATACTTACTTAGCTGGTCACAGGTATTCTGTACCATACAGTTCTATACAGCTGAAAGGAAAATCGTTTCTTGCACAACTAGTATTTGTATACACTTACTACAAGTGTTACTTTCAGTCTTATTGTTTGGCACTTTGCATCACTTGTCTATCATATTTGTGTCACCCATCATATTTTAACACATTCTGAATAAGATTATGACGATGACTATACACTTTACAGTCAAGGAAACGAATGGTTATAGGCAAGTGACTTCTTGTTTATATATATAGGTTACAGACCATTTTCACTTGATGTTTATATATAGGTCACATACCAATTTCACTCGATGTTTATAAACAGGTTATAGACCAATTTCACTTGAAGCCTACACAGTCTACCTTGCTTTCCCAAAACACCAACCACCTCTGATTAATACATCCGTTCCTACTTAGTCAACTCTCAAAGGATATAGTATCTGGTCCTAGCTTGGTTCAGGAAGGATTCACCATGTCCTGGATCCTTAACAATACATCTTAGGGTCCTTTCTCATAGCAAAATCTATCCTAAGCTGGATAAGGTGCTTTACCTTCAAGTCACATTTAGGTCATTCATCCTAGGCTGAGCTGACCTTACCTTGGGGTGTTGCTTACTAATACTTAGCAAAATTTTCACTTACCTTAATTAAACTAGTGAGGTTAATGACTGAGAGCCCTCCAGGGCTCATCTTCCACCTGTGAAAGGTTCGAGTTAGGTTGAGATTGGGCAGTTCTGATGAATAGTGATAAGGTTAGTCCTAACTGAGGATTTTGGATGAAGATTCACTCGGCTCTGTTCCCAAAACTTGCTGTGTATTTTCCACACAGTAACTTCTACACTTTCAATCCATATTCCAGCTGAAGTATCAGATTTCAAAGACCTCAGATTGGAGAATAACCTGAAAAATTATTCAACTTGAATATCTGGGGTCCTAATTGGTGAAAGATAACTGTTTACCAGTGACACACTTGGTGTGATCAATTAGATGAAGCTACAGTTCTCAAGGTATATCAGCAGGTGCTCAGAATAAGCTAAATTTACTGTAGGAAGCTGGAGACATCATCCCAGAATGGTTGAAATCATTTCGATTTTTAGACCAACAACCCCAATATCTATTTGACAATATTTTGCTTTTTGTTAGACGGTCCCATTTATATTGACGACATTTCCTGGTCATAAAATTGTCATTATATACTAATACAATCTAATTTTTCTGACAAAACATTTTGACTACAGTAATACGGGGTACAGCAGCAGAGATATATTTTGAGTAGTAGTTTGATGAGAGAGAGAGAGCTTCTATGCCTGGGTGAAAGTGCATGAAATTAAAGGCCCATGAAGAATAAGCAAATAGTCCATATATCGCGTACTAGTACTACAATGGCCACAGCATAAACCGAGGAACTGAAAACTTCAGTCAATGAGGGTGGTAGCACCACCACAGAGAGGAGTCACCCCAGTTGAGAGTTAACAGGACCAAAGCAGAACAAAGTCTTGCAAAGTCAAATGCTCCAGTAAAGAATCTCTTGCAGTTTCAAAGGCCACTGTGATTATTCTTCTTATGAGTTTTAAACGCATGCCAAAAGCACTGAAAGAGTGAGTCTAGCCAAAAAGAGGGCTACTGACCCAGTCTCAAAAAAGGTCTTCCTTGTTAAACAATGACCATCAATTGTCAAGACTTGCGTAGACAAAGCATCGGTCTGCACAAATAAGAGATTGGGGTTCCAAGAGAAGGCTGCTAATGCTTCTGCTCTATAACACCTCCAGGCAGAGCTGCTCCTATTTGCAACAGAGTGTATAACAGTCTGGGGAAAGAACCAGACGGTTGAGCTAGAGGCTTGATCGGCTTTAAGCCAGATGTTGAAGCGAGTAGCGCAGCTTGATGTCATATAATTCAGCCTGCTTTATAGAGCGCTTTGATATACAGTATGCTGGAAAATTATATACAAAAGGGCATCTTTCAAATGTTCCATTGCAGCCTCAACACTAGCAAACAGTTTGAGTGAAAGCAAGCGGGACAATGGACGTACAGACAGACAGACAGACAAGTGACAGACAGACGGACAGATAAGCTTGACCCAACCTCCGTCGGCATGGGACTAATAAGTGAACCCGAACTGTATAGCACTCGCGTGTGAAGATGTCTAGTCAGCGGACTTCAACAAGACCCTTGAGGAAAATCTCACAGTCAAAAAATCAAAGCAATCAAAAATTATTATGGATATAATAATTCACTTCTTGTTGTGCAATTATCACCTCCAAAAGTTCGGGCGAAGATGCATTACTTTAATACCCTTAAACAATTTTCCTTGTAATTTAATCATTTACTTACATGTTTATTTATTTATTAATTTAATTTATTTTTCTTATTCTAATAACTGATCTCCTCTTCTTTCTGTATTTCCCATTACCTTCTTTTACTCTTTCAAATGATCACCACAATATTCGTTTTTAAGATTGAATTTGAAGTCTCTAATGGCCCTGTGGTGGGCTTCTTGTTCCATATGAATAGGGTTTTTCTTCACCTTCTGAATAATGTCAGTAATCATTCTTGCAAAGTGCATGAAGGAGCATCTCCGTGCAATGTCTAACGACTGGCCAACGAATATTATATAAAAATGACGCGCTAGCAGTAGGAAATTAAAGTAATGAAGCGGCACAAATTAAGTAGTAGTATTATTTCCACAACTTGAGACATTTAAGGTAGTTTTCAGTTTCACGCTAAAAAATAATAGGACCACTTATTATTATATGCGTTGCTTGAGGACGCGACCACTTTATTACACGATCTATACAGAAAACCTATTATCCAGCGTGCCATTAGACTCCACTAAACCGAGAGAGAGAGAGAGAGAGAGAGAGAGAGAGAGAGAGAGAGAGAGAGAGAGAGAGAGGAGAGAGAGAGAGAGAGAAAGCGTTTACAAGGAAAATGTCGAAATCCTCTTTAGGATCAAAGTAAAGATATCCCAAATCTCTCCTCAACTGGGCGGGGCTTCTGCTACCAGTCACAACCGGAAGTTGTGGAATGGAGGTGCCCGTATCTTGCCCAGATCAGGATAAAATAAGAAAAGGGGGAGACTGAGCCCAAGTTATTATCAGTATTATTATGATTATTCCAACTGTCCAAGTGCAAGGCTCTGACCAGTGAGAAATCTTCCACTGAAGCCAGTGACTATAGTAGATAGCCCTAACCGACTCGAAGGTTCGGTCATTACTGGACAATCAGACCTTAGAGTCTGATTTGGGAGGCAATGACTCAACAATGCGAATTCTGATGACACGAAAAGGGAACGTCAAAATACCTCTGAAAAATATTTAAGCTTAAGAAATGCCGATGCACGTAGAGAGATACATGACCAAGCGTCAATGAAACTTTTAACAGACCTCAACAGTCTGGCATGAGAGGGACTTGGTGCTTGCAGAAACTTATGAAACCAGATCACCAAGACCTAATACTGAAGTAGTTAATGTCTAGTTGTCGTTTACAAGAAATCTACTACAAATGCAGTTAAGATTCTCGAAACTTCCTTTCTGCCAACATCAAATCTGAAGCTAAGAATCAGCCAATGCTTAGGTTTAGCGACCCACAATGAATGGAAGATAATAAGGGATACACTCTCAAAAATGAGTGCTCAGAAACATACAGCAACCTTTAGAGGTCTGGTGTGAAAGGCAACGGATAGACAATGCAGTAAGAGAAGCCAGAACGAGAGAGAGAGAGAGAGAGAGAGAGAGAGAGAGAGAGAGAGAGAGAGAGAGAGAGAGAGAGAGAGAGAGCAGAGACTGATAAATGGACAGTAACGTATCGTCCATGCTGTGGTCTCGCTACCAATATGATGCTTACCTTAACCCAATACTGAACAGAGAGAGAGAGAGAAAGAGAGAGAGAGAGACAATGAACGGGTCGACCATTAAGAGATGAGAATTACTTTGTGGAGATCCTACAGTTTCCAAGTAGGGTAAGAAAGTATGCATATTGAAGGAGCGTTCTTCAACCACATCAGTCTCTCTCTCTCTCTCTCTCTCTCTCTCTCTCTCTCTCTCTCTCTCTCTCTCTCTCTCTCACACACACACACACACACACACACACACACACACACACACAATTCACTTCTCAGGTAAAGAAGAGCGCGAGAGCGCATAGTCATGAGTTCATAAACAACAATACTTTAAAAAGTCACGAAAGAAGGAACAGGGAATCTTTCTCCAAACTTCCAGGAAAGATATTAAAAGGAAAGTAAGACTAGTATGCATGGAAAAGGGAGTGATCACTGCAGATACAAAGGCTACAGTACGTAGCCCCCAAGAGTGAAGAGACCACTTGGTTGACAAAAGAAATGGAAAACTGAAGCAATCCACTTTGTCGAAATACAGACTGTCTTGTCCACGACTGGCCGGAAACCTTGCAGAAAAGTTTCCTAAGTGCCTTAATATGCTTCCAATGACGGACTAGACATGGCCAGTGACAAATACTCTATGTTGAGATGTGCATTCCCTAGAAAGCCTGGGGAAATTGCAGATTTGATTAGGATCATCTGGGTATTTACAAAGCAGCGCTGAAGAACCCGAATGTGTGGCTGGGAGCAGGTTCTTGGTGAAAATTCCATCTAGTTATTGCAAAAACCAACTCACACCAAACGCCATTAAACAAATTACAAATACTCAGTTGGCAGAACATTTCAATATAAATTCAAATTCCCGAAGAATAGTTATCAATTATCACTGCAAGTTACAATTCAAAATTCCTAATGAACGCCCAAAACTCTCAACCATAAATACCATTGATTATAAATTGTTTTCTCTAACGGTTCTACCCGGAAATTCTTATAACTGAAAATAGACTGGTAGGAGTCCAGGGGCCGTATTGCATCACCTAAGCCACACTGTCGCACTCGACGAGTTTTTGACCAAAACGAATTATGATGATGTTCAACTCTGTTCCCGGAACTTCTGTCGGGTCGGCCATACAATGGAATAATGATGAATGAGCCGAGTCGACCGAGTAAGTGAGCCATGACCCATGATTTACAGGTTGTAAAGCAAGGACAGTTAAACGTTTAGTACTATTCAGTATTTATATAGGTTACTTGAGACAAATTTATTTTCATTTATTGAATGTCTGAGGTATTCTAAGTAATCTCCATTACAGTTTAAGTCAATACAATGTTTAAAACAATAGAAATATAGTTCTTCTCACCCTCGTTATCGATAGAAAAATGAACTTACAGTTGTGACATATAAGGCTGGATTTAAAAAAAATAGCTGACACTGACAAATAATGAGGTTACTGGTAGACTACCATTAAAATAGAGTTAATACAAAAGTGAAACTATTAATGCAAAGACGGAAAGGATGGTCAAATGTGGGTCTTACCTGCGATAAGCCCGTGTGACGTCATCGTCTGGCCGACCTGTCTTGCTGGGTCCTGGTTTGAACCAACTTGAATCTGCCCCTCGAATGGAAGCTCTCTCTCAAGTCAGTTAGGTCATTTCTGGTCTTGGACTGCCTGAGAAGAATAGCCCCGTCCCGCCCTACCCCACCAATTCTCACAGTTTTTAAATCTCTACCACCAACCAACCCCCACCGGACAGCGGAGTGGCCCCAAATGTATAAGCTTAGAATCCCTTTACCCTGGAATGCTTTGTACTAATGTTGTTCATATATATGTAGTCCAAAACGTGAAGAGTCGACGTTTCACACTTGAAGATTGAAGAAGTTCACCTGAGGTCCAAAGCCTTTCAGTCCCGTAGGGGGCTAGTGCCGTCAGTGCACCTCATGCGGTGCAATTGAGGCATTACTTGAGGCTCTTTGCAGCGTCCCTTCGGCCCCTAGCTGCTGCAACTCCTTTCATTCCTTTACTGTACCTCCGTTCATATTCTCTTTCTTCTATCTTACTTGCCACCCCCTCCTAACAGTTGTTTCATAGTGCTTCTTCAACTGCTTTGAGGTTTTCCCCCTGTTACTTAACCTTTCAAACCTTTTACTGTCAGTTTCTCGTTCAGCGCTGAATGACCTCAAGTCCCAGCACTTGACCATGGGCCAAAATTCTATCCAATCCATTCCATTCCACCCCAAAGCTTTTCACAAAATGATGAACCAGAAGAGACAAACACACAGGAAACCACGAAAGGACGGACACTGATGCCTCAAAAATAAATGACATCGAATCCTGGAAGGGTCGTCGCAGCTGAAGACGACTGCCACCAGATACGAGAAATCCAGGTTCTGAGAAAGTGCATCTGGCAGCGGGAGGAAGAGGAAGAGGAGGAGAGGAAGAGGAAGAGGAAGAGGAAGAGGAAGAGGAGGAGGAGGAGGAGGAGTAGGAGGAAGAGGAGGAGGAGGAGGAGTAGGAGGAAGAGGAGGGAGGAAACTTATTCAACTTTCCATCGCGCCAAGGGGTTGAAATTGACGCGCAAAGGAATATTATGAGAGTGGCCTATAATGGAAGATGGAATTTCATAATTGATTTGAGACGATAACCATATGACAAAGGAAGGAAGACTGCAATAAGGAAAGAATTAATGATAAGGTCTACAACTATGAATTTGCAGACTCCAGGAAACTGGAGTCATACAAGAGAGCTGACACTTGGTACGACCTAAATCTTCATTTCCTTATCAGGTTATCAGAAAGGAAGGGGAAGGAGAAACATCTAAAACTGCTCCCTGCAAATCGTTTATGCCAGATCTCACCTGGAGACTGCTTTCCCTCTCAGGAAACGGTGGTTACCTCGTCGAGGCCCTCTGGGACAGGAAGAGGATGAATTGCGCCTTCTACTGGAGTTACTGGAATGACCACACTCACACAGACCGAGAGCGCCAACCGTTTTCTCTTTGTGTACGGAGAGAGAGAGAGAGAGAGAGAGAGAGAGAGAGAGAGAGAGAGAGAGAGAGAGTGGCGGGGACAAGGCACTAAAAAGCTTTCAGTTATTAGGTTTGAATGGGACGGGAAAACATCCACTGCTGCTTCAGTACCTATGAGCCCTATTTTTATGGAACAAGACGACAGGAGCCACTGACTTGAAATTCAAGAAGTTTCCAAAGAATATTATTGAGGTGTTCATTTTAAAGAAGTAACAGAAGGTAATAGGAAATAAAAAAAAAATAAAAGTTTAGTTATTAGAAAGAAAAAATTAATAGATTAGATAACAATAAGTAAATTATAAGACACACTGAAGAATTGCTTAGGGAAGTAATGCATTGCATCTTAGTTGAACCTTTGAGGTTCCAACAGCACAACCTCCTCCTCAGCAGGGAGAGAGACTGTTGTTCCACAGCCCTCATCGTTGAGAGGAGGAATAAAGGAACTCTGGAACTCTGGAGAAGTTCGACAGCGAGGCACAATTACATAACATTGTTTTTGGGCAATTCGGCTATGAAGCTAAACGATAGGGGAGGGGGCGATTTCAGCCCTTCCCTGCTCCAGACAGTGACAAAGAAGGCGTTGAATGGTCGGACAGCAAGACTGAAGGAGGAAGCAGAATGGCGGTCAAATAAATAGTTATAAAGTGTAGGTGCAGCTTACAGGGGCCGAAGGGACGCTGCTAACAACCTCTAGTAACGCCTACAGTGCACCACGTGAGGTGCACTAATAGCTCTACCTCCCTACGGGAGGAAACTATGAAAGTCTCTAGTGAAACAGTGTGCTGTCTCTAAGTAACTCACAAACCTACTCTGTGATACACACACACACACACACACAGTGGACTCGAGAAAAATAATGGAAGAGAGAGAGAGAGAGAGAGAGAGAGAGAGAGAGAGAGAGAGAGAGAGAGAGAGAGAGAGACGTTTAACTATCACCCAAGGGTCAAGGAGGGAGTTTGGCTTTATATAAAGGAAAGCATCCCAGTTTTCAAAGACTGCCTTTCAGAATTTGATATTTGTAACCACATATAGAAAAGGCTATTTGCAAACCTTTCCTAAAAACAAAGATCCAATTTCCACCATGTACAGAATCTACATACCATAAATTTATCAACAGTTCAACTCTAGAAACTTGGGTAGACCTACAAAAACTGAAC
>JANJGK010009079.1:0-23441 GCA_039081455.1 Macrobrachium rosenbergii
AGAGAGAGAGAGAGAGAGAGAGAGAGAGAGAGAGAGAGAGAGAGAGAGAGAGAGTATATCTTAGTTTAACCAGACCACTGAGCTGATTATCAGCTCTCCTAGGGCTGGCCCGAAGGATTAGATTTATTTTACATGGCTAGGAACCAACTGGTTACCTAGCAACGGGACCTACAGCTTATTGTGGAATCCGAACCACATTATGAGGAGAAATGAATTTCTATCACCAGAAATAAATTCCTCTAATTCTTCATTGGCCGGTCGGAGAGTCGAACGCTGGGCCAACAGCGTGCTAGCCGAGAGCTCTACCCAACTCTCCAATGAAGAACTAAAGAGAGAGAGAGAGAGAGAGAGAGAGAGAGAGAGAGAGAGAGAGAGAGAGAGAGATAATTTTCTCTATCGTGTCTCCAAGGAGAGTACATTCTAGACCCGCCCTCTTACTCTCTCAAATGTGATACGCCCCTTCCCTTGCCCCCCGCCCTCCCAACTTTCGTGGACCTCCCTATCCCATTACAAAGCATGATTCTTCATTCATCCTGTGATGTTTTCTTATCTCACGAGATGATCTTACATTCTCGAATGCCAGGCTATCCTTCTCAAGGCAACTATAGCCGTTCCTTCCATATAGTCTCCCACTCGGGAGCTTAGAAGACTAGAGGTGTCAAGTAACATGTGGATGGACTTTTTCTGTTTTCTATTTTTTTCGTATTTTTTTTGTCCGCTAATGAACTTTTCCTCCCCTTGTCCGTGTAAACTCGACACCATTAGCACACTGCTTGTCTCAGATTTCATCTCTTTCCCCCGAAAAGCTTACTTGTTACTTGGTGCATGGGTTTCGTTTGTTCTTTAATAATATTTCAGAGAGAGATGTATAGCCTAACTAGTGCTTTAGTCTTATTAGCGTTGCTGTATTAAAATATTTGCCACTTGTACTTGACCAAGCTAACTCAAAACCTGAGGGAAAGAATGTGGAGTTTCTCTTGAGAGAGCAAGAGTTCTCTAGAGAAGGGCCTGGTGAAAGGAACTGAAATCTTTTTCTTCAAGTATGTCTCACCTGAGAGCCTGCACCGTCGTGACAGGTAGGCGGGAGTGCGTCGCTCTTCGGATAAAAGTATGGACTTGTGTGTGGATGCATCGCGCAGGCGCAACTTGCGATGACTGCAATCCCTGAAACGGAGAATAGAAACTTTGTGCAAGATGTGGTGAAGTTACGGCCTAGGATTTATCTCATGTTGCAGTTTACTTGATGTAAACAAACTTATTGATGTCAACATAAGTAAAAAATGCGAAGAAGTTTCTTCGGCCCAATCGAGTTTTCTGTCCGGTGGTGGCCTCAGCCACGGCCCATAAAACTCTTAGCAGCGGTCCATGAAAGTCAGCCACGGTCCGGTGGTGGCCTGTGTTGTTAGTACCTATAGCGCTGCCAGAAGTACGGTTATGGCTTAGTTTAACCTTAAATAAAAACAAAACTACTGAGGCTAGAGGGTTGCAATTTGGTATGTTTGATGATATGAGGATGATCATCATACCAATTTGCAGCCCTCTAGCCTCAGTAGTTTTTAAGATCTGAGGGCGGACAGACAGAGGAAGCCGGCAAATAGCTTTCTTTTTAAAAAGGGGCAAATTGGTATTTTGGAATGACGTTGATGTAATTGAATGAAGCTACTCTAGCTCACAGTCGGTCGTATTTGAAAGGGAGTGAAAACTTCGTAATTCAACGTTGCGTAAGTGGTGCGGTGTCGCCTCGGACAGGAAGGTAAGAGTCTTAATACGATAAGCAGCCCTTGAGTCATATCCTTTCTCAAGGGAGCACTGTTGTCACACACTCTCTCTCTCTCTTTCTCTCCGGGAAATTATGGATGTTACATTACCGTTTCAATCAAAGTTTTTGTGCGTGTGAGAGGTGAATTGGATGTTTGTGTAAATGATTACATATTATGAGTGTGTAGTACTTGTATCAAGGGAATACCAGTATGATAAAGAATATGAACGAATATTTTTTTTATAGTATGAATGTTCATGTATTTGTTGAAGTATGTTATATATATCCATTGCTGATATAATGGTTATTATTTAGAGTATATTTCTCTTATCAGTGTCAAATGCCAATATTTATAATCAGTCATTCGTGATGCTTACGCGAAATTCCGCATGTTTGCATTTAGATGATGTATTTCTTATATTCACATATTCTTGTTTATAGAAGGGATAGACATTTTTAGACAGAACTGATTAAACTGTAAGAAAAGATTGCTTGTGCTGGGTCGTGAGCCATTCATATTGAAAGAAGGGAGATTCAGAGTTGATAACAAGCATCTGTTATTCATATGTCACAAGTTCAAACTGGTGAATATGTGAGGTGGGTCCATCACTTCATTCATGGATAGTCCGCTCTCTAACCACACCTCATTCTTTTCGTTTTCCGTCCCTTATTTATTCCTTTTTTAAGTACTAACCCTGGGATTGTTTCACCATTGGCTTTCTGTTAGGGGAAAGGGATTGAGCATTTAAGGCTCGCCATCAAGAGAATGCAATGCAGACAGGTGAGGTCAATGGTGCGCAGTAACAAAATATAACTACAATAACAAGATCGACTGAAACATGTTGGTAAAGCAAGTATGGAGCAATTGATTGTGATGGCACGGCTATGTTGAAAGTTAGTTGATTAAGTCGGTTAATCCAAGCCTGCTTGGGAAACTGAGGGTGTGGTAAACTGAGTAGTATGTCGGAGGAATAATTCGGGAAGGAAGAGAGAAGTGTTTGCAGGCTGAATTCAACCTAATCTCAATTGATTTTTAGCCTCGTGATATTGAACCATACCAATATGCTAAGGTTAATCTCCAAGAAGAAGTCAGATTTTGACATTGCTCCATTTATATAGGGTCATTGAGGCTAAAATCTCGAATTGGCAACCTCACTTTCTTAATTAGCAAATTATAGATTGATACAGGACCTCCTCTTCGACCACACCGGGCCTCACTCACATACTGTATCCTGGATCCCGTATATTCTGACCATGGAATGTTGAGGCTCGGTATGAAAAAGTCGCTCAGCTCGCATCTTATCAGCTCTCTCGGTCTTGTACCAAAAGAAAAAATTGCCAGTTCTTGGGCAATTCTTTTTTTAAGACATTCTCCATACCGTAAGTTCAAGAAGGGCCATGATGCCACGTTAATGCGATTTGCTCTTTTGTCTTTCTTTCGAAATCTTAACTGTCGCTCTTTTTTTTTTTTAGAATGTTTCTGTCGCATCACAAATAAGCATTCTGATGAGTAGAAGCTGGTTTGGTAAGGTATGCTCTGAAGAAACGATGCTAATAAAGACAAATAGAAGTAGCTGCGTCAAATAATTTTAGTTGCTGGTTTCCTGTGACGTTCTGTAGAGTTAAGATTGCGTGAGTACCAAACTCGGTATCCATTCTTGTTGTGTTCTTGCTAGGAAAAAATAACTACGGTAATTATGCACTCTATAACGGCTTTTTGGCCTCCTCATGACCTATTACCACTTGCTTCAGTGTCACCAATTGTATTCTTCTATTCTTTTTCATGGCAGATATTAAACTTACTTTCAATTTGCTTAAGAGCAGCTATAGATGTATAGCTAATCTCATGAGGTACATTGTGATAAACCTCTTTAGCTATCACCTTTATAGTTAGCGTCGAGCATTGCGCTTTCCTATTGTTCAGGATTCATTTGCTTGCGGTGAAATTCTGTGACATTCAAAATCCTCGTATTCATTAAGAGTTTGTTTGATATTTGCACTTATCGTTTTCGCTTCCTGTGTACTGTTGTAGTTGATCAGATGTTATATAACTTATTTTTATTACATATCGATACTAGGCGTAAGTTTCATTTCCGATAGTTCGTTCTTGTGTATGTGTGATTAACACAGGGAAGTAACAGAGAACAAGTATATATGTGTTTGTGTGTGTATACACACACACACACACATATATATATATATATATATATATATATATATATATATATATATATATATATATTAGTATTGAAGCCATTTGTGTGCAGGGGCCAACAACGTTACCGCTTCCAATTCCTACACATCCCCGAGTCTACACTTAAATAGATCTACACCTTTCAGCCATCCAAGACCTTTTATCCTTCCCGTTCCTATATATATATATATATATATATATATATATATATATATATATATATATATATATATATATATATAATATACACATATACACAGAGCCCACTTGATGGTACCTATTCGCAATTTTAAGTGTTCTTAACACTACCAGTGATTCTTTACGGTTTTAGCATCAGTTTCAGATGCTTCTGCATTTTTGGGGTTGGATGGTTGCAGTTATTGGTATGTGAGTAATTGGTTTTGCTGGCGCTACACCCAAAAGAGGATTGGCGTTTAGTCATGTGACCCGAAATCTGTCGGGTATCCCTGATGGGCCTGCGTCTGCTCATATTGCTCTTGCGGAATGCTCTCTCTCTCTCTCTCTCTCTCTCTCTCTCTCTCTCTCTCTCTCTCTCTCTCTCTCTCTCTCTCTCTCTCTCTCTCTCTCTCAAGTTATACAGGCTTGAAATTACTATTGAAAGTGAACTTATGACGGTAGTGATACAAGTGAGCATATGATATTACTGCACAATTCATTTTTAATCGATCCCATTGACCCAATAATGTCTTTGTTCTTTATGGTTTTCGTTATCAGTTTAACTTCTTTGTCGTCTTTTGCTGTCGAATAAATGAAGATCGGATTAAAAAAAACTTATCTTCAGAGTTAGGACATTTGGCCGAAATGCTCTTCAACCGTAGGTTATCTATTTTGCAAAAAAAAAAAAAATGTAAATATGCTGAAAATCGATCTGTTCAAGAAAAAAAAAATTTATATTGTAAATTGAAAGTCCTTAAGATCAATGCTTATTTTTCGACCATTTATTTTGATCAATGATAAAATTACCCATTTTTAAGATAGGCAGTAAAACACTGTTCAATAATCCACGTGGTTTAGGTGTATGTCTGATATTGTCATTAACTTTGTCGATATTGAACACTTCATTTGAGGACTTATGGAGTGCTGGCTAAATTGGGAGGCAGCTCTGTGTGTTATAAACCGTAAAAGTTATTATTATTATTATTATTATATTATTATTAACAACTTTGCTACTGTCCGTATTGTTTTTGCTATCATATTATCCATCCTTTATTACAGAAAATGGCAAAAGACAATAGATTTTGCCAGTAAGAGTCTGCAGAACAGAATACCCGCATCCGGAATACGAGAGAGCAGGACCAGAAGATCCTCTCTCTCTCTCTCTCTCTCTCTCTCTCTCTCTCTCTCTCTCTCTCTCTCTCTCTCTCTCTCTCTCTCTCTCTCTCAGTATGTGCATGTGCTCCTCAAAAGTATATGCAGTAGCTTGGTGTAACCCCGCTCAATTGCTACCTGTTGCTAGTCATGGAGCCGGTTTTTTTTTCTTTATTTTTCTTTCTCTATTTTTTGTTGAAGTCGTGTGTCCTGGTCCAATATGGATCATCATCCGACCTTTAGGAATGAAAAAGAAATAAATAGATGGCAGTGAAGAAGAAGAAGAAGACGAAGAAGAAGGGGCAGACAAGACAACTCGCTGGAAATAGAAATAGAAGCGGATATGAAAAAGCGAAAGGGCCGAGTCGAAAAGAGATTTTTTTTAAACGAAAGCTCCCGTCCACCCACAATGCCATGTGCTTGTACTGTATGTGCTCGTTTGTGCTTTTCGACTTTTTTTTTCGGTACGATTCTGATGTCAGATGGGTCTGGACCATTCACGTCTCTCTCAGTATTTTAATTTTGTCTCTTTAAGCTACAAAGCTTCTTGAAAACGTGATTGTTTTTGTATCCTCTTACGTTACCTAGTAGGAGATAATATAAGACAAGCAAAGAAAGAAGTGAGAAATGTCAGCTAGGAAAACCGGATTAGCGAAGGGAAAAACAAATAAAAGGAAGGAGAGGAGGTCGGGTACTGAACAGGAGGAGAGGATTAGCAATGGCAAACAGGATTGAAAGACAGCAACTGTGAATGATAATTGAATGAGATCAGCGGAGAAGAAAGTAAGTGTTGAGAAAAAGACGCGTGAAAACGCGAGAAGAAGAAGAAGAAGAAGAAGAAGAAGAAGCTACCTCGTTGACCTTTGAGGGATCCTGGTTCAGAGGAGCGTTCTTATCTCGAAGCTTGCAAGCACATTCAAGAAAAGTATTTATTGACGGATATACACCGGCCGTCATGCCTGCGAACGCATTTGTGCTCGTTGAGTGCTTGCAGCTAAGGAAGGATTAATGTCTCTGTTTAATTGGTAAAGGGACGACTGTTGCAGCATTTATGTGGGTTATCAATATGTACTGAAAAGCTGCTGTTGAAATATACATATATTTTTTTTGAACGGGCTGTTCATTATCAGTGACGCCACTAGTTGTGTAAAAGGAACAGCTTTTTCTTTTTTTTATAATATTTGAAAGGAGATTCCAGTCCTGTACTAGTCAAGTTTGTTGTATTGTAAAAGTAAGATTTATTTTGATATTTGTTTTTGGTATTAGCCTATGATAAAAAGTAAATCTGTTGTTTCTGAAACTATTTTCAGGTGGTCTTTTAATACATATGCAGTTAAACTCTCCTATAATACTAATTAATAATGTGAGCTCCATTACTAAAACAAGTTTTAAGTTCCCTCACCTTCGCCGATTGTGCAAGTTCGTGCGGTCTTTGGTTAGACGTGTGTTTTCTTTACGATACACACGCATGTACTGTGTGTACTGCGTGTGTCAAGTTTTGGGGGAAAATTCTAATTATGCTGGATTGGTACTGTTTCACTTCAGTGTTTATTCGTATCGTATTTTCATATTTCCATCTTCAGTTACAGAAGAAAAAATCAGAAAAGACAGACATCAGACGTAAGACTTAAGTAGAACTCACCGTCAAAACATAAATAGGAATAAAATATAAATGTAAAGGCAAAATTGACGAGCAATTAAATAAAAGTAGAAGGACATAACGCAATTACAGTGAAAAGGAATTAACATTAACTGAAACAGAAATGTGATGAAATATGTGGAAGGGAATTGCGTTGATTATGGAAAGTTTAGATTTGGATATTCACTGAGAACAAATTTGTAATGCAAATATTATAATGTATAAGATTACGTATTGGTTTTATGCAGTACATAAAAAGTTAGAATTCATAAATTCCGGCAACGAGAACTGACTGACGGAGACGCTGTTATGTACAAAGTGACTGAAGGATGACTGCACATTTTTTTTTTTTTTTCTTTTTTTTTAAGTCGGAGAGGAATATAAGGTGCAATGCGGAATAAGTAACTCCCAATGTTTCATGGTACAGCTTTGCAAATTAAGGTAAGGTTGGGTTTAGTTGTAAAAAAGGTTTTCGAAAATTGATAATGATCGGCAGGCTGTGGATTGAAATTTAAATCTTGGCATTATTATATTGAATATTATTTAAATTTTCCTTGCGGTTACGAATTGCAGAGTATTTTTTGTTGGCTCAAACTGACCTGGTCCAGTGTCTGACAGCCCGATGACAATCAGTGCCAGCCCTCAGCAGACCTCTATAGTTTACCCACTTAGGCTAGTTCACATGTTACAGTACATAGCCTACATTTGGGTCTAGAAAAAGAATGTAGTACTATTGAAGATTGCACCAGTTATGGCAGGATATCCTTGAACCTATGGTGACTACCAGGCTTTTTTTTTTTTTTTTTAATAAATGAAATTACCACATCGATATGTTACTTTGTATAGTACTGAGTTCCCTCTTGAACAATTGTTAGAGGTTGAACACATGTTCTATATTGGTCATTGTCCCGAGATATTGTTGTCTAAAAATTGCGGATGCGTATAAGATTCTAAGCCCATTATGAAAAGAGTAATGCAATTAGATCATAATTTGGTCATCTAAATTTCTTAAAAAGAAATCCAAACGCATCATATATCATCTTTTATGAAAATTAACGGTTGAAGATGAGGCCTCTGATGAAGAAAGAGATTTTCTAAATGGCACATCGGTTGCGTTTGCATATTAGATTTTTAAAAAGGAGTTATCTATCGCCGTAACAAATTCCAGTAGCTCCCCAGAATGATTAACATTAAAGGCTTCGAAATCAGTCGAGTAGAAAATGTTTTAATATGATGGGAATAATTATCGTCAGAGACACGTTAATTAACGTTGGAAAATGTGTAGCTAACCGTAAGATGGTAATGTTTTTCTTTTTTAAACCTGGAGGAATTAAGTTACATATATTAATTGAATGTTAAACTTTCCCATTTGTATTTTATTCTTATTTGAATGCACGCAATCTATGGTTTCATATGAATTCTTCTATATAAATGTAACACCTCATGAAGGCTATAGTTTCTTATTGATTGATTTCTACTGTTATATCCCGAAGATGGGGATATGAATTTCTGAAATTTAGATGATATAGATAAACGAGGTCCTTCTAGCCATCTTTGTTAAATATATATATATATATATATATATATATATATATATATATATATATATATATATATACTATATATATATATATATATATATATATATATATATATATATATATATATATATATATATATATATATATATATATATAATCACCGGGAACTGTTAGGCCTAATTTCAGCAGCTTTTCGGTTATACGACTAAAGGAGATTGTAGTACCTAGGTAGTGCGCTCTTGCGTTAGGCTTAATTGTGTAATGGAATAACGAGGTCGACGAACTTTGTTTTCCTCTTGTGCTGGAAATCAGAGTTACGTTTAGAACGTTTACCTTCAAAAATGTTTTTTTTTTTAGTATTTACCAGTAGACGTGACATTTATGTGTGTTTCGTGAATTTTTTATTATATTTCTGGTGGCGGTTATTTCAAGGTTTGGATATTTCTGTTTGACGAAAGTGTTTCTTATATTACGAGTCGGCGCTTTATTTGTTGATTTTAAATTGGCTTTTTTTTATTTGTATATGTTTTCATGGGAATTTTTCCCATACAGCTAAACGATGGTTCACGATGTTTACCTACAGAACCTACAGATTCAAGGGTACAGTTACCTGTACTAAAATTGAGGTCAGGTTGACATCATCCAATCATCTGTTTGAAAACCATTAAGTTCGTGTTATGAATCAGTTTGAAGTCGTACGGTGGGAGCACACTTCTTAACCTATGTAGTAGTACAGCAAAAGAAGTTCTCTAGGGTAAATGTTTGAAATGAATTGATGTTAAAAACTAACATTTTAAGCCAAATTGTGTTGACAAGGCAGTAGCGAATTTTGCTGTGTGAAATTTCCAGGTTAACTCTTGGTGTGCCAGAGAGTTTGAAGAAAAAGTTATTTCATTTTTTTCGCCTTTTTATGGTGTTAGCTATATTAATCTCAGCTGACCTATTGACATTTCTAGGCTGAAATGAAAGATCAGCCAGTTAAGGAATTAAGGCCTTATATTGCGTTTTTTAAATATCCCGTCCCTTTGTTTTCTTTGGTTTTACGTCATATTGTTAATTGAAGTCAGAATATTTCGTTTAGCATTTTAATTTGGTATATTTTTGACTCATGCTGACAATTGAAGTTTTATTAGTTGGCGGTTGAATGTTGACTTTTTTGGGGGGTGTCGCCTTCTGAAGATCTGAAGTTCTGCTGTGGGTGGAGTATTTTGTTGTCATAGAATTTTGTCGCTGTCGTCCATCGATTCGTACATTATTTTCACTCCCTTGATTCGTTAGCTCTGCTAATTTGTTTCCTCTTCTATATTTGGCAGTGTCGGTTAGTCACACACATATGCATCCCCAAGCCTTTAATATCTCTGAGCATCTTTATTTATTTATAATTGCTACGACATTTGATTTTTATTACCTTCACTTGTACGTGATCGAGATACTCTTTTCTGGGAATGTTTGTCGGTGCAATTAACTAGCCCATTGTTGTTTGTTGTTGTTTTTGCTGACGACCTACCTTTGTGCGCTGGCAACACATGTTTTTAGTTTAGGGAAGGGCCGTTAGGGTAAACAATTTGATTAGATTTGGGAGAAAGGGCTGGGCCATGCCTTTGAAACTGTCATATAGATGGTACGCATCCTCGGAGATAAAAAGAGATCACTCGCGCCAGTGAAAAGATTTGTTTAAGGGTTTCAAAGTAAAGGAGGAAAAAACGTCACATGGCAGTCATAGATCTAGAAAAAGTTTATGATAGAATCGATAGAGCTGAACTGTGGATATAGAGGATAAGTTGTTTAGGCCTACTGAAAGCTTTTATGATGGAAACGAATCGTTTTAGAATTTGTTAACGGGTGAGTGAAAGAGATTGAAAATATTTGGAAGAGAAGGCAGAACAATGCATGTTAAATACAGAATTTGGATCAGTGCAAGGGTTATTTGGTAGTTAATATTTCAGGTGACTGTAGGATGAGGTGAAGCAGGGAAGGTAGCAGAGTATGTACAAAAGATTTTGGGGAGACGGGGATTGTTAATAGAACCGATGGTTGGAATGCATGAGCCAACTCTCCTTTATGGAGGTCAAATGTGATGTTAATGTTGGATGCGACTGAAAGAAAAGGTTTGCTGTTGGAATGAAATGCAATGTGGCGGAAGAACAGTTGAAGTGGTGAGCAATATGTCAGTGAGAAAAAATTGTAGAAGATTAGGCCAAGTGTAGGCGAAAAGATAAATCAAGAGGAATTATAGATGTTTTGGCTGTGTGGGAAGCATTGGGGACTGTAGGTTGGTGGAAAGTGATAGGAGAGAGAAGGGGAGAAAGACTTATGAAGGGCGTGATAGGTGATGTTAAATAAATAGTGGAAAGAAAGCACCAAAGAGTAGGGAAACGACTGACTTCGACAGGCCACAGCTGTTGCCATCACTTGAGTTTCTGTTGCAGCTATGGCGACCAGGGCTATCGGTACACACACACACACACACACACACACACACACACACACACACACACACACACACACACACACACACACACACACCCCGGTAACCATCCAGCACACTTCAGTGCTAAATGGAGCCTCTTATTTTTAATTAAGACTGTGGCTGTATTACAGGTAAATTGTGAATATTAATTCCTATTACCAACATTCTTGATTTTTTTTTTTTTTAGAATCTCGATAACTTGCATCATGCTTGGGCCTTTCCAACATAAAGATTACAGTGGCGTCTATAAAAAGGTTTTTTAATCGAAACGAAGTAATTTGGTGTTGATGTATAGCGCTGTTGTTGAAACCATTGGAAATTCCATATTGTGAATTGAAGTTTTGTGCATCCACATATAGGGTGCAAACGTGTTATACGTGTATTTTTTAATGGATTTTTTGTTCATTTCCTGTTTGTTTATTTTGTTATATATAATTGTCTTTTAGTCTGATTAATCGTACTGCTAAACTTTTACAGTTTGTGAAGGTTCTTCTGTGCTATTATACAATCGAGAAGGAAAAATAACTTATTTCATTACCAGTAGCAAGTTTGAAACCTCGCCATCCCGAAACAACAGGATGAGCCGTTATTGTGAAAGGGTTTTACCGACACAGTCTCGTTGCTTTGGATATTTAAGGCTCGTTTGAATCTTAAAACGAAAGGAGGTTGGTGTTGTACCCTTGTTATGAATTGATGCTATAATCATCAAGGCTATTAGTAGTAATATGATTATTGATGACTCACACCGTAACATTGTCATCCCATAAATGTCATTCAGTGGCGAGTACAAGGCTAGGGAGATGTTGAAGTATGCTGGTCTCATCATTAGCATAACTATCTGAATGCGTTTGCTGAACATGAACGTGAAATGGAGAATGTAATAATGAGCAGGCATGCGAGCTAGTCATGCTGTTGGAGTTGTTGGCCGGATGTTAGGTTAGGCCCAAGATCTTGTGCGAATCACGTTAGTGGAAAATCCAGTTGAAGATATCTGTGTTGACAGTTCAGACTGTAAAAGATGTAGTTGTAGCTTCGTGTATCATGATCTGTTAGTTCATCATGACTGTTCAAAATAAGCTGATATATAAAGCAAACTAAAAAGTAATACGTAAAAGAAAGTATAGGAAAACAGAGGGGAGACTGAGAAATAAATCCAGATAAGATAGCAAATTAAAGAGGTGTTTCATTTGCTTAAGAGAATCATCTTAGTTTTTGATGCCTCTGTTGCTTTTGTGTTAAACCTTTTCATAATTTTTGTATTGGTAGGAAGCCTGAATATCCTTTTCACAATCATCATACTTGTGTCGTAGTTTGTTTAATATATATTTTCCAAGACTAGTGTTACATCAAGTACAGTATGGTACATTTTCTGTTCCGTCCTCTTATTAATCGTTTTCCGTAGGTTTATTTAACCTACAGTATTATATATAGGCCTATATATAGTGTGCGTGTTTCTGTGTATGTATGTATATTTATAGTTCGTTACCTTTAATGACATTCTATTAATAAATGCTTTTCTACTAAATTACTATTGATTATTGATTTGCGCTCGAATTTCTTTAATTATGCATGCACTTATTATAATTATTCATAATGAGACATTGTTCTGTGCTAGTTCCGGTAAAAATTACCTTTAATAATAAATAGTTTTCGTAGGCCGCTGCACCCTGAGTAGTATTATTCAGTGTAGTTTTTAGAATTACTCTATTTTTATACTCCATAACTTGGATAATTTCCATAAGCGCTTCATTTGATGTAGAGTCAGAATGGTACTATAAGTTATGCCTGTATAAAAAAACTCAGTTTTCAGTTTCTTTTCTCTTAAATTTATATCTCATATTAAACACTCAAGACTTTTTTTTTATCGAAGATTCCACAACTAACAACTTTTATGAATGATTTTCGTAACTTTCAATTAATAATGATTTACTTAACTTTTGATAGAATAACATTAGACTCTTTCCAAGCGCAGATCATGAAGCATCGAAGTCTGTGAGTTTAGTGTTACTGAAACATTTGTCAAAATTTTCAGTGATTTTAAAGTGAGCCGGTAAAATGGTTGAAAGTTTTCTGTGCAATGTCTTGAAACAAATCACGACTGGGTTTTTTAATTTTGTACTAGGCATTATAGTGCATTACAATAAGAACTTTTTTTAACGAGGAACGACATAGTATTCTCAGTGTCTACATATAGAAGTTCCCGAAAGATATGGGCATGTTCAGTATTGCATTTCCCATAAGCAAGAGACTCTTCGTGAGATGACATTTCCTTTTCTTCTCCGCCATCTCCTGTGTGCAGCGTTGAGTGTGTCAGCTGTTGGTCAACTGCCTCTTGCAGTCCTTTTTTTGCTGACGCGGTCGTTTCTTAACATTCGCTTTTTATTGTCTTCAGTGCTCGGATTTCAAGAAGGTTTGAAGGTTCCCAACTATTATAAGCTCATTCTGGGGCTTCGCTCTCGTTTCTTTACAGCAATATACTCTGAGTGTGTAACATTGTCAGATAAGGAGGTCGTTTTTAATTTCGTTGTCTAAGAGGTGGTTATGTTCTTGTGCCTGTGACTTGTGCCACCTTATATCTATGCAAGGTTAATGGGGCGGTAACTTCATGAAGAGAAACGGGGAGATCGGGATATAACCCTGCAGGAAGCATGGTGGGAGGTTAGGTAAAATCAAGAGAAACACAATAAATGTTAAACGTTGTGTGGTTTGTTAATCTCAAGCGATTAGAAAATAACAAAACAGTTTCCATACAAATAGGCAGTGGGTGTGCAAAATAATTTCCCTTTGTGGAATAAAAGACATCAGTAGATAAATTACTTGGCCTCAGTGCTAAGAAATTCCTCACCAGTACAGTGTAATGATATTCTGTGCCAGATGCAGCATAAATATCAGTTAAAGAGAAGATTCAACACATACGTACCGTTGTCTTTTACATAGTTGAAACTTATTTTCTTAATATACATACTATATATATATATATATATATATATATATATATATATATATATATATATATATATATATATATATATATATATATATATATATATATATAATCTGAAATAGTATACACACACTTACCGGTCCAACAAGTCTTTTGAGACGAGGTTGTTCCACATGCCTCATAGATGTGATTGTGTGTGTGTATTATATATATATATATATATATATATATATATATATATATATATATATATATATATATAATATATATAATATATATATAGCACACAATCACATTTACAAGGTATGTGGAACAACCTTGTCTCAAAACACTTGTTGGTAACCGGTAAGTATATATACATTATATATATATATATATATATATATATATATATATATATATAAATATAAAGAAAATAAGTTTCAACTATGTAAAAAACAACGGTATATATGTGTTGAATCTTCTCTTTAACTGATATTTATGCTGCATCTGGCGCAGAATATCATTACATTGTACTGGTGAGGAATTTCTTAACACTGAGGTCAAATAATTTATCAACTGACAGATGTCTTTTATTCCACAAAGGGAAGTTATTTTGCACATCCTCTGCCTATTTTATGGAAATTGTTTGGTTATTTTCTACTCGCTTGGGATTAACATACCATAGAAAGTTTAACATTGTGTTTCTCTTGATTTTATATATGTATATTTTCAACTGATGTTTAAGGATGAAATTGCTGGCCCTACGCTGTTTTTTTTTGGGGGGGGGAGGGGAGGGACTGCAGCTATCGTTTAAACCAAGGTTTATAACTTGGTCGGCTGTACCCATGTATAAGAATAGTACAGTTTTGTTCGCGAACCAGTTATCGGCGAGAGATTAACGTTTCCTTGTAAGAACTTCACTTCTGCTCTTTCAGTGTAGAATTGAATGATTAGGCCGAATATGACTACTTTGCTTTTACTGTGAGATGTGGATATAACTCCGATGATCGTTGGTGTTTGGTTAAAAAATTGATGACATCCAATCAAATGCATTGGTGTGAAGTGGAAACGAAAAAGTATAGTGTGAAATATTCACAATAAGACGAATAAAACGAGCATCCAGGATATTTCAGATATTTATTAGCTAACTCCTTACCCTTTTCCCAAAAAGAAATGCTCGCCTGTGTCCCTGAGATCCTGGAAAGTTTATATTGCTTGCTCATTTTTCTTTTCTCGTTACGCTGAAGTCGGTTTTCTTTGTACGCGAAGCAATGTTATTTACCTTACCGGCCAAAGTTTTGCCTTTTCTGGGGAGACCAGAAAACAGAGGCAGTTTGACTACAGAATTTACTATTTTGCAGATATAATGGTTCGTAAAGTAGCGCGTGGACGTCATCGGGGTAAATTTGATTTTTTTTGCGACACCCTTCCTCTGGAAAGTTGTTTTTAAGCCTCCTTGTTTACTTCGTTTAGTTGCTGTTACCCGGAGACTCATTCATCCAAGTCAGAATTTGTTTGTTGAACGAGGTGGAGGGAGAGTAGGTGGAACCTCCTATCTAGTGCACATAAGCCGTACAGTCATCCACTAGCAGGAGGATGAATTGAATGTGAGGCAACAACCACTGGTTGGAACTTGAGAGAGAGAGAGAGAGAGAGAGAGAGAGAGAGAGAGAGAGAGAGAGAGAAGGAGGGGGTGGAGGAGTAGGAGGAGGAGGTGGAGGACCGCGCGCGGGAAAAATCGATTTGCCGCTAACTTCACATCTGTCCTAGTTGGAGGAGACGTGGCACCGCCGCGCCACCCCACTAACCGGGATGAAGAGGAGGAGATGTTGGTGATGGTGCTGGTTATGATGGTAGGGGGATTCTGGGCCGGGGGATATTTGGGTGGGTTGGGTGCTGATGTAGGAAGCTCGGGATGGGAAGAACTGTGTGAAGGTAGCAGCAGAGAATGAAGACGGGAGGATAAAAATCTTACACGGGAGCGAAAACGGAGGTGCGACTGGTATGAGATGATAATATCGTTGGGATCTGTGATTTAATGCTTTGTAGATGACTGAAAGGATACGATGGTTGCTACAGTAGACTAGAATAGCGTTATCCCCTCTCTCGCTCACACTTTTGGGTAAGCAAGTTTACAAGCAGAAGTGAAAACTGATATGTTTGTGCAAGGAAATAATGTGATGAATTATTGTGAAGAAATGGAAATATAAGAAAAAAACAACTCTGGGTGATATCTGATAGCGTTTTGGCGAGGGTATAAACCGAGACAGAAGGGCCGCTTAACGTTCCAGTTCGGTTTAGTGGTGGCTAAATGAATGGGAGCGTCCTCGGGGGCTTTCTGGTGCTCAACATTCACTCTCCCTTTGAGATGGTTGAAGTACCTGGGTGGGAAATGCAGGGGAATATCTTCTCATCGATGAAAGTAGCCGTTGTTTCTTTAGGAATTAGCGTCTTCCATTCCCCGTCCCCCTTCTTTCCTGTAAAACGCTACTTCAGGCGTGGTTCCAGATCTGCTGAAACAAGGGCGCTGCTACTCCATCGCCTTTATCCACGTGGCATGCGCACTCTCCCACGGTCATGTTTGGAATATGAACTCTAGAGTCTAGAGTCACTCCTTTCTATTACTTCCACCTCAGCACCCGAGAACTCCGCTCTCCTTTCCTTTACCTACGTGGTCTGCTACTTTAATATTTAGTCGTATATATATATATATATATATATATATATATATATATATATATATATATATATATATTATATATATATATATATATATATATATATATATATATATATTATATACGTGCTCTGCTGCTTTATTTAGTCATATATATACACATATATATATTATATATAGATAATACTGTATATATATACGCGCGTGACTTTTTATAGTCACAGGGATATTAAGTCACAAATGTCGTTTAACATCGAATCACCCCGCCTTGGTAATAATTTACGCCTATAGTCTCTCAAGCACCTTAACATGCTATGGTGGGGCGAGTAAGGAATTCGTGCGTTGTCAAACGCCTCGATGTTATGATTAAAACTTATGTCTTGTTAGAGCTTGCTCAAGTGAAAAAAAAATATATGTATATATTCATTTAAAGATATCGAAACATATTTGGCTTCACATATTTGCAGTGCAAACCTAATTTATTTTCATAAAAACAAAGAGACGTGGCATAATTTTTGACCGCCGTTGCCAAACCTCAGTTTCCCTGACGGTTGGTCAGCGAGGGCATTTAAATGGCCTGCTCAATCTAAAACAATAACAACGTTGATCGCCTCAAGCAGCTAGAGTCACTGGACAGTACGGATCTCTTTCTTAGACCGTGGTACGGATAGCCCAAGAGATAGCCAGAGCCGATCAAATCTCCCCACCGCCATCTTTACTCGCAGGTCAAGTAAATTGTAGAAGGAACTTTATTTGATGAGTTTATCTGCCCCGCCCAGGATCGAACCAGAGCCTTTGGGTTAGATATAACGATAAACAGTAAATTTAGGTACACTTATCCCTTACAGTGACCCTTGTATATATAATGTATAAATCTCAAAACTTACAAGCCTAGAATTACTATTGCTCTTTATAGTATGTTTTTCAGTATTCTGTGATATATGAGCGAGCGATCTTAATAATTTTTGATGAAGGTTTAACGTGAGCGAGATATTTATTAATTCCAACGTACCAGACTTTTTAGGTTTCATCATATGTACGTTTTTGTTGTCTATTAATTTGTTTAGGCTACATTGAAGCTTTAGGACTATTTGGATTGCATGTTTTTTTTATGTTGATGTAGATATTTCCCTTTATTTTACCCTAGTCGTATGTTCACTGTAAATGTCACTATGTTTTTATAGATTATGTAATCCTTTAGCTATTTCCTCAGAGTTCGCTGAATTGGAAGACAGTAAGAAGTGTAACCTTTATTCTAAGACCCACATCATTTTAACCCAGAGATTTTTTAGACAGCTTGACGCGGCAGCATGATTGGTATTGGTGACCCAGAAACTTCTGGGAATCAGCTATTTCACTTAATTTTCATTGGGCTATTTCAGTAGATTAATATAAAGTTTTGTCTACCGTACGTTTCAACTTGTTAGTTAAGTAAGGGATCTAGATGCATTATTCAGTGTTCATTTGGTAAAAAAAAAAAAGAGAGAACCCTTTTGATCTCAATTACGTCAAGAGTGCTTTCAACGTCTTGCCTTGGATGGAGTCGTTCCATATAGCCTCCTTGAGAAGGAGCAGCAGACTTTAGCTTGATACATAATTGTTCTCAGCAGTTATTTTAAGGCGGGTTTGCATTAACATAACTTTAGGACATTTCTTTTACGTATTCATTGACAGAGTGTGACTAGAATATTTATTTTTGGCAAATCATGTTGTACTGCCACGGTTTACGTTCTCCTCTGTTAATTGGTTAATTTGCTTTCCCTTTCTATAAAGTGCTACAGTCCTCTTGTCTGAGCAGATGTTTATTGTCCGGTAAGTCAGTGACCTCCCTTGACCTTGTAGTCCACCATATTTCTTGATTTAGAGGAAGCGTGAAGTTAATAAACGCACCAATTGGTCTTTTCCACTTCATCCCCAGTCTGTGAAGCTTCTTATCTTTATACGTGTTTATGGTAGAGGTATAAGTCTGTTAGCGTAATATCCTGTCTCACGCTCCGAATCAAACCGTCGACCTTGTACATTATTATTGTCGTTAATATTTTTTTTTTTTTACGTTAGTCAAGCACTGCGATTTATTCCATTCGTATGATGATCCGTGTTCAAGTACCGTTGTCATAAATATTACGCCTGCGAATTGAAACAGAATATGGATGGTTTTGGTCAAACTGAACTTGATCATATCAAACTTTCGTTGGTGGTGGTGCCGTGTAGCCAACCTCCAGGTACCCCCCTTCTTTCTCTCTCTCTCTCTCTCTCTCTCTTATATATATGTATGTAGACCTAACAATTCCGTGAATTTACCATCAATATATATGCGTTTGCAAACGTTAACCACGTTAGCTTGAGATGTAGCTTTTAATATATATTTAAGCCCAAGGAAAGAATAGTTTTCCCCAGTAAACCCAGCGTGTTGTGAGCTGTGCATCACGGAGTACCAGATCATTGTCTCCGAACTCGCATATCGTATTACAGGCGATTTTAGGATCGTTTCTGTATTGCTGAAGTAGTGCTTGTTTTTGCCTCGGTATCGGTGAGCCGACCTAATCTTAAGATGTAATATTCTGCTTGCATGAACCTGCCTTTGTACACGCGTATAAAGGGAAGACTGGTTTCTCACGATAATTTGATACAAAAAATATATATAATAATATAAATAATCACCATCTATTGATGCCGTCAGATGGAGTTGAAAATGTTTATTGATTCCTGAAACTCATTATTATTATTATTATTATTATTATTATTATTATTATTATTATTATGATTTGAAATCCTCTAAAATCAGGTACTTTTAAAAAGACGGAAGAAGAACTGTTTTGCTGCATATACTCAAGGCCATTGCATACTGGCGCAAAATAGAGAAAACGGACTTTGAAAAAGTAAACCTTTGTCAAATGACAGAGGGAGAGCGAAAGCGTGTCAAAGAATTCGTGGAATGTTAAAAAGCCAAGTGCTCCGCAGTTTGGAAAAAAAAAAAAAAAACATTCAGTTAGCTGTTCGTGTATCTGAATTTTAGTTATATTTCATTTTCTGACAAGTGCGGAAGGAATATATTCTGGGAAGTGGTCGAAGTTAGATTATATATATAATGATGTACTGTATATAGTTATTGTGTATATGTTTGTAGAAATTTAAGAATACGCTTTTGAAAATGTTTTACTTTCATGAATTTAAGAGCGAACTAAACCTCAATCATTTATTAATTTGGCAGAACTGGACGAGTTTCCGTAATTTTCTTTCTTTTTCTTTCCTACAGGTATGTACAAAGAGGCTTGGTTTTTGGTTGTGACGGAGGCGGTAAGTACTAATATTCTCTCAAATTCATATCAAAATTTTATTTATAGATAGATGTATCGCTGTATTTCTTATTGGTTGGGGGGGGGTGATGTGCACGAAAGATAGAAAAGCAGCTGTTGCAGTGCAGTGTGAGAATTATGTATTAAGTAAGAATATTGAAAGGGAAGTTTTAAGTCGGTTTACGATGAAGGTAGAATGTCGAGCACATGTCGCAGGATTAGAGGTCATCTTTTAAACTAGCCTCTGTATGCAAGAGGGTTGGCGAAAATATATATATTTGACGATAAGATAAGAAAGAGTTAGATCGCCTCATGCGTGTATGCATATGCCGCTGATACATGTATATGACCAGCATTACTTCCATATATATGTAGAAGACAGGTACGTATAAAAAGCACAAAACACGCACGAATACTTGCAGAAGCTCATAAGGCAAAACATATAATTATATTTGTGTATATACTGTATATATGTGTTTGTATTATATATATATATGTATATATATATATATATATATATATATTATATATATAATGTATATATATATATTTATATTATATATACCTACATACATACATGCATACATACATTCCCTCCATCACTTAATGAGGAGCTTTTGTCAAATATCGTGAAATTTTGCTTTTCTCTCATGTTAGCTGACGAAAATTGACCTACGCGTGACTTTCCATGACTGGTGGAGACTCGACCCGATTCTACATGATCTTTGCGAACGGAGTCTGGACGTTTGTTGAGAACTGGCTTTGTGTTAGCACGGCCTCTTACTCCTCTTGTAGTTAAACGTTGAATTCCACCAGAAATAGAGTTACCCGTGGTCACAGTAGGTTTTAAAAATTCGTTTCTCGTTTGTTTTCCGTGTTTGTGTTACTGCAGCGCTGCAGGCGAAGTTTGGGTTTTGTGAGTAAATAAACAAACTCATAAGCTTATACGAATGTCTAGTCTCAGAATCTTCAAAGTGGTTGGAAGCTGAAACAGTCAAGCAGTCAAGAAACGCTGTTTGGAAGAATCAGAAATCATGATGTGAGTTGTCTCAAGGGAAGAAAAAATAATATCACGTTTTGTTATAATTAAATGCCAATTTGTTGATCGCTGTCGACAACATGTAAATTTTTAACGCTTTAATTTCGTCTCATTGTTGTGGAGAATTTTCCATTGAAATATGTCCAAAGAAAAGGGGGTAAAGGAAAAGAATTTGTCATCTAAAATTTCTAGTGGTTTGCAAAGAGTAGTCGTTGTTTTCGCTTCATGACGAAAAGAATGTTTTTTTTTCCCCGAACGAAATGTTTGAATTCGCATTGCCAAGAATGTTCACCAGTTTTTCCACACTGAATCAGGAGTGATCTGTTCTCCCTTTATCTCAGTGTAGCCAAAGGACAGTCAGTAGTCGTGACCAGCTGTCTGGATTGTGGAGTGATGAGAGCCAGTCGGTCCCATCAGGGAGGGTGATCCCGTGAGGTCTAGCTATTGACACGTATTATGTGGGTAGGGATTAATGTCTCCCCCCATCCCCCGGTTACTCTCCTCTCTCTCTCTCTCTCTCTCTCTCTCTCTCTCTCTCTCTCTCTCTCTCTCTCTCTCTCATCCCATTTGATGTGTGTCATATACCATAACTCTCTGAAAGATGGAAAGAGTTGGGACGTGAGTGGAGTGTGGCTAGGCACTATAAGTACTCCATGACTGCTGTGGAGTGAGAAGCGATATTTTGCAGCTAATAATCGAGGGTGAAATATGTGAGGGATTATTTACCCATATGCCCCAGATGTTTCTGATCCGATTCATTTTGATTGTTTGTGTACGTACGGACGAACTCCCTTTGTGGATAAGTGATTCCTTTTGAGCGTCAGTTTTATACTTGGCTGCATTTTTCAAAGAGGATGAAAATCTTTCTTTGTTATTTTAAATCTGATAAGTGGAATGTTTGTAAGAGCAGTGGTGGCACTTGTGACATGGATGTTTTTCCTCACTGAGAAGGACATTGCATATATAAGAAAATAGACATGGAGTTAATATAAAGAAACATTCGATGAAATCATCACAGAAAGTTCGTGTAGACAGAAAATTCATGGCGTAGGTGTTAAAGGATAATCAGGAAACGAATAGATGAAGGATATTAAGGACAAGCAGTAACAAAGGAAAATTCTATCCAAAGTTATTAATCAACAGGACTTGAAGCGACGAGAGGAATAGCCGGCTTTAATTACGTTGTGTGGGAAACTAGTCATTGCAGATTCCGACCCTTGCAAAATTTTTCAGATGATCGATGAGCTCAGTGGTTTATAGAGGTTATATAGGCCTATATGCTTTTAACAAATAAGTTAATAATCGAATTATTGAAAATCATTATTTTCCCATTTTTATCTTTGTACAGATTATATAAAGAGAGGACGGCGACGATGTATTTGTGTTTGGTGAATTATTTCTCTCTCTCTCTCTCTCTCTCTCTCTCTCTTCTCTCTCTTCTCTCTCTCTCTCTCTCTCTCTCTCGGCTGGTAGCTTGTTTGTATTGTGTTCCACCCTTATACAGTATTGTCCTTAAAATCCAGTGTGACTCTTTTGACTTAATAAGTGAATTGAGTTGTTAGCCGATCGTAGTGAGTTGCAGCTGTGGAAGAGAGAGAGAGAGAGAGAGATATCACTATGAAAACAATGTGAATTTATTGCTGCGTCCAAATGTATACCAACAGAACGGGAGGGCCTTGTGAGCTAATCCTCACGCCACTCACCAGTAAACATCTCTCTCTCTCTCTCTCTCTCTCTCTCTCTCTCTCTTCTCTCTCTCTCTCTCTCTCTCTCTCTCTCTATTCATTTCTCTTGATTTGTGTATGTGAACGCGCTTTCAGTTTGCATTAGACTTGCACTTTGGGCTATCCAAGTCCATGAAGTAATGTCTTTCGATATCTTACTTTCATTGATCTTCGGAATCCCCATCCTCATCGTCATCGTCGCCCTCAGCTCCGGTCGACGCCAGGCTCTGTAAAATTCTGCATATCCTGTCTTTCCCGTTCTCTCAGCTCTCACTCCCACAGGTCATTCATATCCAGCCTCCCTTCTCATAGTTCACTCTGGAACTATCACGTACTATTCTCCCTCGTGGTAGTGAGAAGGACATGTCCAAACCATTTCCCAAGTTAGAGCCAGAAGTTCAGTAGGGTTAACGTAATTCACACACCATATAATCCTGTTTCTCGTTGATTAGAGAGAATAATTTTCAGGGGACGAAATCAGTCATGTTTTTTATCAGTGGGTTGATATACATGATTTGAAGTTTAACAGAAGTGTGGAAGCCATTATGAAAAATATATTGTGCTTTATATGCGTTTTAGCGTTGGAGTTTATGATACTATTGATAGATTACTAGAAACAATTGGTAAACGCATATTATAATGTAAACTGTTAAATCGCGTGTGGTGTATGAAAGATTTAAAAAAAAATAAGTTTGCGAGTGCTCTCTTGTATAAACGAGTACAGAGGCGGACAGAGAGGAGGATGCTGAGGTGACTGCAATAAGCAGTTTTTCTTGGAATACGAAGTTCCAGGAACAAGTGCTTTCTAAATTGTTTATGTGAGATAAGCAGAAAACCTGTAGATTTG
>JANJGK010009080.1:0-23430 GCA_039081455.1 Macrobrachium rosenbergii
AGTAGTTTTTGTTTTATCTAACTAGTTCTTGTTTTATCTAACTAGTTCTTGCTTTATCTAATTAGTTCTACTTTGTCTAACTAGTTCTTCCTTTGTTTAACTAGTGGTTCCTTTGTCTGACCAGCTCTCTCTTTGTCAAACTAGCTCTTCCTTTTTTAACTAGTTCTTCCTTTGTCTAACCAGCTCTCTCTTGGCCTAACTAGCTCTTCCTTTGTTTAACTGGTTCTTCCTTTGTCTAACCAGCTTTCTCTTTGTCTGACTAGCTCTTCCTTTGTTTAACTAGTTCTTCCTTTGTCTAACCAGCTCTCTCTTTGTCTGACTAGCTCTTCATTTGTTTAACTAGTTCCTTCCTTTGCCTGACCAGCTCTCTCTTTGTCTAACTAGCGCTTCCTTTTTGAACTAGTTCTTCCTTGATCTAACCAGCTCTTCCTTTGTTTAACTAGTTCTTCCTATGTCTAACTAGTTCTTCCTTTAACTAGTTCTTCCTTAACTAACTAGCTCTTCCTTTGTCAGACCAGTTCTGATTTTGTCCAAGTAGTTCTTGCTTATCTAACTAGTTCTCGCTTTATCCAACTAGTTCTTCCTTTATCTAACTAGTTCTTCCTTTGTCTAACTAGTTCTTTCTTTGTCTAACTAGTTCTTCCTTTGTCTAACTAATTAACTTTGGAAGCTGCGCCAGCCACCTCTGGCTTCCTGCCACAAACAAACAAAGTTTCAAGTCTCAAGTTCACATAATTTGAGAGTTATCATTGACAGCCAAATCCCATTGGATAATGTCTTCAGAGTCCTCTCCATTTTGACCCTCTCCCCTCTCCCACCCCCCACTTACCCCCCTTAACCATAGCCCTGCGTATTCCTGGGACCATCGGAGAGAGAGAGAGAGAGAGAGAGAGAGAGAGAGAGAGAGAGAGAGAGAGAGAGAGAATAATTCTCCTTATTTGGTGCACCTATTGCCTTTGTTCAATTTAGTGGGGTAGGCTAATTGTTTTTTTATAGGTGGGGAGAGTAAGGACCACGGTAGGGCTTGAGGGGGGAAATAAGGGAGGAGAGTGGAAGGGAAGGGGAGGGTAGGGATGGGTAGGGAAGGGGAGGGGAATAGAGAGGGGAGGGGTAGTGGAAGACGAAGGGAAGGGAAGGGGAGGGGAGGGGGTGGAATGGGTACGGGAGAGGAGTGGGTATGCAGGGGAAGGTAAGGCGAGGGGTAGGGGAAGGAAGGGGAGGGTAGAGAAGGGAAGGGAGGGGAGATGAGGGGGTAGGGGATTAAATGGGAGGGGAGGGGAAGGGGATGGTAGGGGAAGGGGAGTGAAGGGGAAGGGAGTGGAAGGGGAGTGAAGGGGAAGGGAGTGGAAGGGGTAGGGGAAGGTAAGGGGAGGGGAGGTGAAGGTAAGGGGAAGGTAGGGGATGGGAGGGGAGGGGGATTAATTAGGGGTGCCTATAATGTCAATGGAAAGAGGAAAGAAGGAAGGAGAAAGTGATTCAATTGTCGCTACCGAGAGTATTTCATTAACGATTTTGGAATCCTCTAACTTCCTGTGCGTTCCCTACCCTTCTTTAAAGGCGTGAAGAGAAGTCCAGTAACGTATATAATCGATGATGCCCTTCTCGGTTTCCCCGTCATAAAAAAATAAGAGAGAGAGAGAGAGAGAGAGAGAGAGAGAGGAGGATGAGGAGGAAGAGGAAAATGCGGATAAAGAGGATGAGAATGAAGAAGAGGTAAGGAAGAGGAGGAGGAGGAGGAGGAATAGACAGATAGGAGGGAAGGAAGATGGTGGAAGAGTGGTGGGGGGTGGCGTGGTATGGGTGAGGCCCCCCCCCCTCCTACCCCTCTCGTTTGATTTCCTGTGTCAAGAGACTCCGAATTAGGCTTCCATCACTGTCGAAAGCACGAGAGCAAGTTCACACAAACAAACACAAACACACACACCTGACTCTTGATTTGCAAATGCACTTTTGGGAGACCTGTTGGTCCTTTTGAGTTTCGTGTACCAGGTCATCTGGTCCCTTGTCCTCTTGTTGTAGGGTCGCGAATTCGGGATTTCGCGAGTAATTTAAATTCGCTTTCGTGTGAACTCAGTTGACATTTTAGATTTTGCGAGTCGCCTGGAAATCATGTGGCTGTGTGTTGTTGTTGGCTGGTCAGTTTGTTGTGTTGACTTTTTTTTTATATTTAGTGATTCGTGACAATTTTTTTTAGTCGCTAAATAAAATTCCTTTGTCCCAGAATTTACATACATACTAGTGTGTTTGTGTGTATTTGTGTATTGTGTGTGTATATATATATATATACATATATATACTGTACAGTATGTATTCATATATACATATATATGTATGCATTACATATATATATATTATATATATATATATATATATATATATATATATATATATATATATATATATATGTTATATAATATACATATGTATATATATATATACATATACGTATTAGCTATTAAGCTATTCACCTTCAACTTTATTATTTTCCCCTTCTCATTTAAGAACAGATCCACTGTTTATATTTTTATATGTGTATATTTAGAGAGAGAGAGAGAGAGAGGAAGTTCATATATGTGACATTTTCCCTTTTGTCGGGATGTGGACTACATTTGGTACAACATCCGGATTTTGAAATTTAAGCCGAACGAATTTGGAACGTGTCATTTCCCCTGGGTGTTGGGTGGGGTGTTGGGGGGGATGTGGGGGGGAAGTATGCAAAAAAGAAATTCACTCTTTCAGAATGAAAACGTTGAAGTAATTTTTTTTTTCGCTGTAAGTCTGGGAGGGAGGTTTCAAATTGTTATTACATTTTTTGTAAAACCAAAAATAAAAAAAAAATGTTGCCGTGACTTTTCCCTTGGATTTTTTTTTTTATTTCCTAAAATACATTTTGGTCATTCTTTTAAATTTTGTCAAAAAGGTATTCCGGCCGGATTACTTTCAGGATTCTGTCAAGCTGGCATTTCGAAAATTTCTATGGAGTAAATCCCCTTAAGAAAAGTGGATTTATTTATGGACTAAATCCCCTTAGGAAAAATGGATTTATTTATGGACTAAATCCCCTTAAGAAAAATAGATTTATATATCGACTAAATCCCCTTAAGGAAAATGGATTTATGTATAGACTAGATCCCATTAAGAAAAATGGATTTATTTATGGACTAAATCCCCTTCAGAAAAATGGATTTATTTATGGGCTAATTAATCAAAATGGATTTATTTATGGACTAAATCCCCATAAGAAAATGGATTTATTTATGGACTAAACCGCTTAAGAAAAATAGATTTATTTATGGACTAAATCGCCACAAGAAAAATGGATTTATTTATGGAATAAATCCCGTTAAGATAAATGGATTAATCCTCACGGCTAGCAATTTGATTGCAAGAGTTTCAATTACTCATAAAGTACCTCCTTTATGGAAATATTGTTGTGATAATCACAAGCTGAGCACAAGCTCTGATGCTAACTTGAATCCTCCCTTGTAAAAACTACTGAGGCTAGAGGGCTGCAAATTGGTATGTTGATCATCCACCCCCTAATCATCAAATATACCAAATTGCAGCCCTCTAGCCTCCTCGGTAGTTTTTATTTGATTTAAGGTTGAAATTAGCCATAACCATGCGTCTGGCAACGGTATAGGATAGGCCACAGCTCATACAGCATTATACCGAGACCACAGAAAGATAGATCTATTTTCGGCGGCCTTGATTATACGCTTTACATAAAACTAGATTTCGCCGAAGAAACTGTCGGCGCATTTTTTACTTGTTATATTTTACGAGTTGATTAACTGAAATTCACTAATGGCCTCTTTCAATTTTTGTTATCGCCGCCTACAGTACCCCGCTTATCTTAATGACGCCCATATACAAGGCCCACTCTCGGCCTTATCGTCTACATTTTTCAAAAGATAAAGGAAGAGTTAAGTCCATGTATATGGAAATTAAAATTAACGGCGCGGAAAAAAAAGTAGAAATGTGATTCTGTATATTCTTCTAAAGACTGAGCCGAGGTGTGCTTTAATCACAAAAATTTGCTAAATGATTGGCTAAATTATCTTGCACGTTTTACTCGACTGTAGAAAGTTTCTCTATAAACTGCCACATTGTTTTATATATATATGTGTGTGTGTATGTATATGTAATATACTGTATATATATGTATATACATATGTATATATGTATATATATACATATACATATATATTTATGTATATATTTATATGTATATATATAAATTTATATATATATATATTATATATATATATATTTGTACATATATATATATATGTATTATATAATTATATATATATATATATATATACATACATACATACATACATACATACATACATACATACATACATACATACATACATACATACATACATACACAGTAGCTGAGAAATAATCCATAAACTTGACAAGGCCTAATGGCCGACATTTATGAAAGGAATTGATATCATTATAAATCGCGCACGGAAGAAAAGTTCGATGTCCTTATGAACCTCCTTTCCTTTTTCGTTTAATCTCTCTCTCTCTCGGCAGAATTTTTTTTATAAGGCGAATAAATCCGTCGCTCGAGTTATTAGAACCTTTTTTTTTTTATATATTTTCGGGGTCCGGAAGTGACGTCAGTTTAATTAAAAAGGGGTCTGGAGACGCGTGAAATGGCGACGGTTTTAGGGAAGGGTCCCTGTGAGATGAAGAGGTGTTTTGATTTTAATTTTTCAATTTTTTTTTTTCTTGGTAATTTTTGGTCAGTTTTTAGGAGGGGGCGTTTTCTTACTCATTTTGTAGAGTTTGGGAGGAGGTTACTAATGTTTTTAACCTGTCTGTTTAACTGGATATATATATATATATATATATATATATATATATATATATATATATATATATATATATATATATATATATATGTGAAGCTACAAATATCTTTTAATATCAAATTCACGCTATTTCGGGAATATCCCGAAGTAGCGTGAATTTAATATTAAACAACATTTGTAGCTTCGTGATTATATATAAATCACGGTGTGATAAAAATTTCACATATATATATACATATATATATATCTCTATTGTATATATAATTATATATATAATATATATATATGTGTGTGCGTTGTGGTGTATTTTTTAAAATTTATTGTCGCATTTAGCCTCATCACTGTTTTTGTCGTTACAAGAATATATTTGTATTATTCTTGAAAGCACTGCACCTCACGAAATGCGTGGCTCAGGACACACTGGAGTATTTTTCCCAAGCCGCATTCTCGCCCACCAGATCCTGGTGACAGAGCTCGAATGTTGTTCTGTAACTAAGCATTCTTTTAGGTCGCTCCGACCATTTTCAGGATTGCCCAGCGATGTGCTGTTTTTCTTACGTAATTTAAAGGATCGTTGCCTCGACTGTCATCGTCTTAAAACAAAGGAAACGTAATTAAATTAAGTAGAAGTCAAATACCAGTTTTAAAACGAATGGAATCGAAGTTGAATTAAGTTTTTAGTACTAATCTGCATAGCATAGTTGTCAAATGACGATTTTTATTTTGAAAAAAAAAGAAAGAATTGTTTTTATTTTGCTTTCTTCAGATGCTAAAATGAAGCTATTTGACCATTTATACCAAATTCCCCTTCACTGTAGCTTTCAGTACTAAAACAGAAAAGAATACCATCATAGATCTGACGTGTTTTAAACGCTCAAAAAGGCGGTAAAACTCGCGCCAATACGACAATGCACTCTCTATCCTGAACGGAGCCACATTATTTATAAACCTGTAGATCTAGCGTACGCAAACACGCTGGATAAATGTGTGATGAAACTAAAAGTCGCTTAAATACTAGAGATATTGATCGCGGAAGGCGTTATTTCAAACAGACGATCATGCAACTGAAGTCTTCAAGTGCGAGGTTATAAATAGGCCGGAGTGGAGATTGGGAGGAGCCCAGCGCCTGCGGTGGGTCTATTTAAAGCTTAAGTAACCGATGAAATGTCACCTAACATGCAAGGCTGCTCCTGTATCTGTCTCTTACTATTACAAGTGGCGTGTTTCTTCCTTGAGGTGTTTTTTTATATAAAGAGGAAGGTTTTAGGAGTCTTTCCTCGGCGGGCATTAGTGTGTTTTTCTTGGATTGCAGGGTACTTCAGAACGTTAAGTGGTGTTTACCCAGATTGTACCTTCTTACTGGTATCTACGAAGGTACATGCTACCGTTGTCTGCATCGTTACGTATCTGCTGTGCCAAGGGAGACATTGAGTTACTGACAGCGAAGCTATAACAATGTCAATCATAAAATGGTTAATGTAGGTCTAGGCTCTAACGGTCGCCGCAGTATTGAACAAGAGGCAGCTTTGCATTCCCTAAAATTTATTCACGTGATTATCTCTTGTTTTTAACGAACCGAGCAGGCTGAAGGTGCTTTTCAAAGAATACTGGGCGTTTATACACTTGCACATACAAATACAAATGCTGAAATGCATTATGGAATGTGCAGAAGCCGTGGTTAAGGATCTTTGTAAATAATCACCCAGCTACCGAGTAGCATTGAATACAGAATGAAACTAGTCCTAATTGTAGCGAGAGGATCTGCTCCTCTCTTTTCTCGTATTATTTATAGTTTACTCCTTCCACCCTTGCTTGTAAATTAACGACCTTATCTCTCTCTCTCTCTCTCTCTCTCTCTCTCTCTCTCTCTCTCTCTCTCTCTCTCTCTCTGCCAAGCAACTGGCTCTATTCTATCCCGACAGCTAAACAGTTTCCTAAAAGGCGTAGACGCAATACGGTTACTAAAGATCACGCCTTACATTGAAATGTGAACTGGGACTCTGGGATTGTTGTAAGTTACATTTTGTATCTTTACAACGGTCTCTCTCTCTCTCTCTCTCTCTCTCTGGCACATGTTTTATTGCAGCTTTTAAGTGAGCCCACGTACGTAGCACACTGTTAAGAGATCCTGCTCATTATCTCCCGTCAATCCCTGTGTTTAAACAAAGGTTTTAAGTCTATGGACTATTTAGTCAAGTTGGCCATGTAATAAGAACGACTGCAATGCCAAAGGAACCAGCCCCTTCTGGCAACGAACGGTGCAACACAAACAGAATCCCCACTGAATCTCTGTCTCTCTCTCGGTCACGCATAGCGATCGTCCTCTCTCTCTCTCTCTCTCTCTCTCTCTCTCTCTCTCTCTCTCTCTCTCTCTCTCTCTCTCTCTCTCGTCTTTAGCGGCCTTCGGCTGAGTGAATGTAAGGTCCAGCCGTCTTAATTAGATTCCTCAAAGAGACAGGCGTCTTTCGTGGTGTAACTGGCCACCTGTACGGCAAGATAAACCCGAGTGTATAGAGCTTTGGGGAGGTTTATTTTGGAAGCTGTGGCAAGCTAGCTGTGTGTTAGTTTTGTGGGGGGAGGAGGAGGTGGTGTAGGTGAAATAGGAGGGCAAGATAAACCCGAGTGTATAGAGCTTTGGGGAGGTTTATTTTGGAAGCTGTGGCAAGCTAGCTGTGTGTTAGTTTTGTGGGGGGAGGAGGAGGTGGTGTAGGTGAAATAGGAGGAGGAGGAGGAGGAGGGCGTCTGCAATTATTCAAGAAGGCCGCTGCTATTTGGGGGAGCCAGAACAAAACATTTCGGACGCTTTAGCTAAAGGTCATCGGAAGTAAGAATTGGATCTGGGAGGGCGGAGAGGCGGGGGGGGGGGGGGATAGTTGAGATTGGGGGGAGGGAATGCCAGGTTGGAGGTTTAAGGAACTCGTCTGTATTCTTAATTTTACTTTTTCTCTCTTTTTTTTTGTTCATTATTGTTATAGATAGATAGCTTGGATAGCCATTATTATTATTACTATTAATATTATTATTATTAGTAGCAGTAGTAGTAGTAGTAGTATATAAACAAGTGTTAGTTTCAATATTTTTATTAATGATGAAGTTTCAACTGCGCGACTAATTTTAAATAACGCTTTGAATGTTACGGAAAATACTGGCATTTTGAATTCCCAGTGCCTTAAGAGCTGATTGCTTGATTGATTAATTTTTCAAACTGGCGTCACAGCAGCAAGGGTCACTGACACTAAATCCCAATTTCTCGTCCTGATTATATCATGTAACTACAAGCTAAAAAGGTGACTTATTGTTTATAATTTAGTAAATTAATTGTTTATGTGTAATGTCATACCATCTTACCCAACACTAAAATGTTTGCCGTATAAACAAGGCACTTTGTTCATTTTGTTTGCCTTATAAGCAAAGTAATTTGTTTATTTTGGATGCCTTATAAGCTAAGTAATTTGTTTATGTTGGATGCCTTATAAGCAAAAGTACTTTTTGTATTTTGTTTGCCTTATAAGCAGAGAAATTTGTTTATTTTGTTTACCTTATAAGCAAAGTACTTTTTCATTTTGTTTTCCTTATTAGCAAAGTACTTTGTTTATTTTGTATGCCTTATAAGCAAAGTACTTTTTCATTTTGTTTGCCTTATAAGCAAAGTTCTTTTTCATTTTGTTTGCCTTATAAGCAAAGTTCTATTTTTTATATTATTTGCCTTATAAGCAAAGTACTTTGTTTACCACCATATATTCCGTGTGTGTTACATGTTTGAATAGCATGGCCGTATGTTTACAAATAAATATAGTATATTTTGTTTTAAAATGGGACAATAAGGAGCTTACTGCTAAATAATCTTCGTTGACACGTTGAAATTATACAGCATCTTGTTGGCCACTGAGTTCGTTTTAGTATTTAAAGCAGCATTATTATTTACAACTAAATTTACCGTGTGTTTGTGTGTATATTTTGAAATATTGCAATATCTCGTTTACCAGCACACAAATGTTCGTGTGTGGAATGACATAACGGAATCTGTACAGCCGAGTGTTCCATGTTTATATTTAAATCAGCATAACCATGTTGTTTATATCTGAATATTAACGACAGTGCATGTTAAATGAAATATGTTATTTCATATGTCTGCATGGTAAACATGGCCGTCTTGTTCACCGTGAAATATAACACGTTTAATAGGCGAGACACGGGTAAATAAATAACCTCTTTTTAGTTGATATCCTGATGGTGAAATAAAGTTGTTATTCACCACTAAATATTCACGACATTACTTGTTAAATAAAGTATGATATTCCGTATGTTTGTATGATAAACAACATGGCCATCCTATTTGCCATTAAATGGATTGCGGGAATATCACTGCTGGGAAGGAGGGAGAGTTAGGATGTAAGAGGATTGTGTGGTATATGTGTTGTGAAGAAAGCTAGGGAAACTTGTCTGACTATGGCCATGTAATAAGAAGGTTGTAGGTGGAACCAATCCAGAGAGCTAAGAACATATCATATGGATGGATGTGGTGAGGACGGGATAAAGTATACCTTAGTTTAACCAGACCACTGAGCTGATTAACAGCTAGGGCTGGCCCGAAGGATTAGACTTATTTTACGTGGCTAGGAACCAATTGGTTAGCTAGCAACGGGACCTACAGTGGCCCTTCTGGTGGGCTTGTTCCATAAGAATAGGGTCATCTTCTGACTAACAGTAATAATTTGTTACTTCTTTCACATAAACACCATAGTATTCTTTGGAAGCTTGAATTTCAAGTCAGTGGCCCCTGTGGTGGGCTTGTTCCGTATGATTGGGGTTCTTCTGAATAATAATAATAATAATAATAATAATAATAATAATAATAATAATATGTTACTTCTTTCAAATAAACACCATATTGTTTGGAAGCTTGAATTTCAAGTCAGTGGCCCCTTTGGTGGGCTTGTTCCATATGAATAGGGTTCATCTTCTGACTAATAATAATAATAATAATTCCTTCAATATTTTCCAACGGACTTTCGCGCAAGAGAAACCCGAAACGCCTCTTTTTTCTTCTTTGTGTATTTTCTCAAGAATTGACGACTCCTTACAGCATCAACTCGCGGTGTCTGGCGAGGGACTTGGTTGGTTTTTGTGGGGGGGGGGGGGGCGCCGGGGGCGGGGGGTGATATTTAGAAGGGTGGGCCAACTCGCCCAAGTTTAGAGTGTTGGCCCGGGGTGTGCCACAAAATTTTTGGGCGTTTTATGAGTCGTTAAGCTACTGTTACCTAGGGTTTTTTAATGCTTTTTTTTTATCTCGTGTTTCAGAGGTGGGTGGTCTTTTTTTCTTTATTTATGCGCATCCTGGCTTTGACGTGGTAATTTGAGATTAATGATGTAATGTTCCTCCTTCTCTCTCTCTCTCTCTCTCTCTCTCTCTCCCCGATATTGATGTACTCTACATGAACTGTATTCATCTGCCAACTTATACCGGAACTCTATCTTGTATGTTCTCTCTCTCTCTCTCTCTCTCTCTCTCAGTATTAAGTCAAAATCCTCCACAAACACTGGGAAACTCACCTCTATCTTGCACACTCATAAACACACATACAACACACCCGTACTGGTTCTCATCCATTCTACCTATATATATATATATATATATATGTATATATACATAGATATATTTATATATATATTCACATGTATATTTGTTGTCTTTATTTTCTTCCAGTTGAGAACAAAAACAACGAAGAAAGAGTTGTCATGTTTTCTTCACGTTGAAAACAAAAACAATATGAAGAGAGTTGTCATGTTTTCTACTCGCTGAAAACAAAAACAATATTACGAGAGAGTTGTCATGTTTTCTCCACGTTGAGAACAAAAACAATATAAGGAGAGAGTTGTCATGTTTTCTACTCGCTGGAAGCAAAAACAGTATGAAGAGAGGGTTGTCATGTTTTCTTCACGTTGAAAACAAAAACAATGTGAAGAGAAAGTTGTCATCTGCTCGCCGAAAACAAAAACAATGTGAAGAGAGAGTTGTCATCTGCTCGCCGAAAACAAAAACAATGTGAAGAGAGAGTTGTCATCTACTCGCCGAAAATAAAAACAATGTGAAGAGAGAGTTGTCATCTGCTCGCCGAAAACAAAAACAATGTGAAGAGAGAGTTGTCATCTACTCGCCGAAAATAAAAACAATGTGAAGAGAGAGTTGTCATATACTCGCCAAAAACAAAAACAATGTGAAGAGAGAGTTGTCATCTACTCGCCGAAAACAAAAACAATGTGAAGGGAGAGTTGTCATCTACTCGCCGAAAACAAAAACAATGTGAAGGGAGAGTTGTCATCTACTCGCCGAAAACAAAAACAATGTGAAGAGAGAGTTGTCATCTACTCGCCGAAAACAAAAACAATGTGAAGGGAGAGTTGTCATCTACTCGCCGAAAACAAAAACAATGTGAAGAGAGAGTTGTCATCTACTCGCCGAAAACAAAAACAATGTGAAGAGAGAGTTGTCATCTACTCGCCGAAAACAAAAACAATGTGAAGAGAGAGTTGTCATCTACTCGCCGAAAACAAAAACAATGTGAAGGGAGAGTTGTCATCTACTCGCCGAAAACAAAAACAATGTGAAGAGAGAGAGATGTCATCTACTCGCCGAAAACAAAAACAATGTGAAGAGAGAGTTGTCATCTACTCGCCGAAAACAAAAACAATGTGAAGAGAGAGAGAGAGTTGTCATCTACTCGCCGAAAACAAAAACAACGTGAAGAGAGAGTTGTCATCTGCTCGCCAAAAACAAAAACAATGTGAAGAGAGAGTTGTCATCTGCTCGCTGAAAACAAAAACAATGTGAAGAGAGAGTTGTCATCTACTCGCCGAAAACAAAAACAATGTGAAGAGAGAGTTGTCATCTACTCGCCGAAAACAAAAACAATGTGAAGGGAGAGTTGTCATCTACTCGCCGAAAACAAAAACAATGTGAAGGGAGAGTTGTCATCTACTCGCTGAAAACAAAAACAATGTGAAGAGAGAGTTGTCATCTACTCGCCGAAAATAAAAACAATGTGAAGAGAGAGTTGTCATCTACTCGCCGAAAACAAAAACAATGTGAAGAGAGAGTTGTCATCTACTCGCCGAAAACAAAAACAATGTGAAGAGAGAGTTGTCATCTCCTCGCCGAAAACAAAAACAATGTGAAGAGAGAGTTGTCATCTACTCGCCGAAAATAAAAACAATGTGAAGAGAGAGAGAGAGAGAGAGTTGTCATCTACTCGCCGAAAACAAAAACAACATGAAGAGAGAGTTGTCATCTACTCGCCGAAAACAAAAACAATATGAAGAGAGAGAGATGTCATCTACTCGCCGAAAACAAAAACAATGTGAAGAGAGAGTTGTCATCTACTCGCCGAAAACAAAAACAATGTGAAGAGAGAGAGAGTTGTCATCTACTCGCCGAAAACAAAAACAATGTGAAGAGAGAGTTGTCATCTACTCGCCGAAAACAAAAACAATGTGAAGAGAGAGAGAGATGTCATCTACTCGCTGAAAACAAAAACAATGTGAAGAGAGAGATGTCATCTACTCGCCGAAAACAAAAACAATGTGAAGGGAGAGTTGTCATCTACTCGCCGAAAACAAAAACAATGTGAAGAGAGAGAGAGATGTCATCTACTCGCTGAAAACAAAAACAATGTGAAGAGAGAGTTGTCATCTACTCGCCGAAAACAAAAACAATGTGAAGAGAGAGAGATGTCATCTACTCGCCGAAAACAAAAACAATGTGAAGGGAGAGATGTCATCTACTCGCCGAAAACAAAAACAATGTGAAGAGAGAGAGAGATATCATCTACTCGCCGAAAACAAAAACAATGTGGAGAGAGAGTTGTCATCTACTCGCCGAAAACAAAAACAATGTGAAGGGAGAGTTGTCATCTACTCGCCGAAAACAAAAACAATGTGAAGAGAGAGAGATGTCATCTACTCACCAGAAAACAAAAACAATGTGAAGAGAGAGAGAGAGTTGTCATCTACTTGCCGAAAACAAAAACAATGTGAAGAGAGAGAGAGTTGTCATCTACTCGCCGAAAACAAAAACAATGTGAAGAGAGAGATGTCATCTACTCGCCGAAAAAAAAACAATGTGAAGAGAGAGTTGTCATCTACTCGCCGAAAACAAAAACAACGTGAAGAGAGAGTTGTCATCTGCTCGCCAAAAACAAAAACAATGTGAAGAGAGAGTTGTCATCTGCTCGCTGAAAACAAAAACAATGTGAAGAGAAAGTTGTCATCTACTCGCCGAAAACAAAAACAATGTGAAGAGAGAGTTGTCATCTGCTCGCCGAAAACAAAAACAATGTGAAGGGAGAGTTGTCATCTACTCGCCAAAAACAAAAACAATGTGAAGAGAGAGATGTCATCTACTCGCCGAAAACAAAAACAATGTGAAGGGAGAGTTGTCATCTACTCGCCGAAAACAAAAACAATGTGAAGAGAGAGATGTCATCTACTCGCCGAAAACAAAAACAATGTGAAAAGAGAGTTGTCATCTACTCGCTGAAAACAAAAACAATGTGAAGAGAGAGTTGTCATCTACTCGCCGAAAATAAAAACAATGTGAAGAGAGATTTGTCATCTACTCGCCGAAAACAAAAACAATGTGAAGAGAGAGTTGTCATCTACTCGCCGAAAACAAAAACAATGTGAAGAGAGAGTTGTCATCTACTCGCCGAAAACAAAAACAATGTGAAGAGAGAGTTGTCATCTACTCGCCGAAAATAAAAACAATGTGAAGAGAGAGTTGTCATATACTCGCCGAAAACAAAAACAATGTGGAGAGAGTTGTCATCTACTCGCCGAAAACAAAAACAATATGAAGAGAGAGAGATGTCATCTACTCGCCGAAAACAAAAACAATGTGAAGAGAGAGTTGTCATCTACTCGCCGAAAACAAAAACAATGTGAAGGGAGAGTTGTCATCTACTCGCCGAAAACAAAAACAATGTGAAGAGAGAGTTGTCATCTACTCGCCGAAAACAAAAACAATGTGAAGAGAGAGAGAGATGTCATCTACTCGCCGAAAACAAAAACAATGTGAAGAGAGAGATGTCATCTACTCGCTGAAAACAAAAACAATGTGAAGAGAGAGTTGTCATCTACTCGCCGAAAACAAAAACAATGTGAAGAGAGAGAGAGATGTCATCTACTCGCTGAAAACAAAAACAATGTGAAGGGAGAGTTGTCATCTACTCGCCGAAAACAAAAACAATGTGAAGTGAGAGAGAGATGTCATCTACTCGCCGAAAACAAAAACAATGTGAAGAGAGAGATGTCATCTACTCGCCAAAAACAAAAACAATGTGAAGAGAGAGAGAGATGTCATCTACTCGCCGAAAACAAAAACAATGTGGAGAGAGAGTTGTCATCTACTCGCCGAAAACAAAAACAATGTGAAGAGAGAGTTGTCATCTACTCGCCGAAAACAAAAACAATGTGAAGGGAGAGTTGTCATCTACTCGCCGAAAACAAAAACAATATGAAGAGAGAGAGATGTCATCTACTCGCCGAAAACAAAAACAATGTGAAGAGAGAGTTGTCATCTACTCGCCGAAAACAAAAACAATGTGAAGAGAGAGAGAGTTGTCATCTACTTGCCGAAAACAAAAACAATGTGAAGAGAGAGTTGTCATCTACTCGCCGAAAACAAAAACAATGTGAAGAGAGAGTTGTCATCTACTCGCCGAAAACAAAAACAATGTGAAGAGAGAGAGAGTTCTCATCTACTTGCCGAAAACAAAAACAATGTGAAGAGAGAGTTGTCATCTACTCGCCGAAAACAAAAACAATGTGAAGAGAGAGAGAGATGTCATCTACTCGCCGAAAACAAAAACAATGTGAAGAGAGAGAGATGTCATCTACTCGCCGAAAACAAAAACAATGTGAAGAGAGAGTTGTCATCTACTCGCCGAAAACAAAAACAATGTGAAGAGAGAGATGTCATCTACTTGCCGAAAACAAAAACAATGTGAAGAGAGAGAGAGATATCATCTACTCGCCGAAAACAAAAACAATGTGGAGAGAGAGTTGTCATCTACTCGCCGAAAACAAAAACAATGTGAAGGGAGAGTTGTCATCTACTCGCCGAAAACAAAAACAATGTGAAGAGAGAGAGAGTTGTCATCTACTCGCTGAAAACAAAAACAATGTGAAGAGAGAGAGAGAGAGTTGTCATCTACTCGCTGAAAACAAAAACAACATGAAGAGAGAGTTGTCATCTACTCGCTGAAAACAAAAACAATATGAAGAGAGAGAGTTGTCATCTACTCGCTGAAAACAAAAACAATGTGAAGAGAGAGAGAGAGAGAGTTGTCATCTACTCGCTGAAAACAAAAACAACATGAAGAGAGAGTTGTCATCTACTCGCCGAAAACAAAAACAATATGAAGAGAGAGAGTTGTCATCTACTCGCCGAAAACAAAAACAATGTGAAGAGAGAGTTGTCATCTACTCGCCGAAAACAAAAACAATGTGAAGAGAGAGAGAGAGTTGTCATCTACTCGCTGAAAACAAAAACAATGTGAAGAGAGAGAGAGAGAGTTGTCATCTACTCGCTGAAAACAAAAACAACATGAAGAGAGAGTTGTCATCTACTCGCTGAAAACAAAAACAATATGAAGAGAGAGAGTTGTCATCTACTCGCTGAAAACAAAAACAATGTGAAGAGAGAGAGAGAGAGTTGTCATCTACTCGCTGAAAACAAAAACAACATGAAGAGAGAGTTGTCATGTACTCGCTGAAAACAAAAACAATATGAAGAGAGAGAGTTGTCATCTACTCGCTGAAAACAAAAACAATGTGAAGAGAGAGAGAGAGAGTTGTCATCTACTCGCTGAAAACAAAAACAACATGAAGAGAGAGTTGTCATCTACTCGCCGAAAACAAAAACAATATGAAGAGAGAGAGTTGTCATCTACTCGCTGAAAACAAAAACAATGTGAAGAGAGAGTTGTCATCTACTCGCTGAAAACAAAAACAACATGAAGAGAGAGTTGTCATCTACTCGCTGAAAACAAAAACAATATGAAGAGAGAGAGTTGTCATCTACTCGCTGAAAACAAAAACAATGTGAAGAGAGAGAGAGAGAGTTGTCATCTACTCGCTGAAAACAAAAACAACATGAAGAGAGAGTTGTCATCTACTCGCTGAAAACAAAAACAATATGAAGAGAGAGAGTTGTCATCTACTCGCTGAAAACAAAAACAATGTGAAGAGAGAGAGAGAGAGTTGTCATCTACTCGCTGAAAACAAAAACAACATGAAGAGAGAGTTGTCATCTACTCGCTGAAAACAAAAACAATATGAAGAGAGAGAGTTGTCATCTACTCGCTGAAAACAAAAACAATGTGAAGAGAGAGAGAGAGAGTTGTCATCTACTCGCTGAAAACAAAAACAATGTGAAGAGAGAGAGGGAGAGTTGTCATCTACTCGCTAAAAACAAAAACAATATGAAGAGAGAGTTGTCATCTACTCGCTGAAAACAAAAACAATATGAAGAGAGAAGCATCGAACAAGACAATCGTCACCTTCAGCTGCTTTAATTTTCATACGTTCCTTGTACTTCCTTCCTTCCTTCCTTATTCTCTTCTCGCCTGCATTCGCTTCATTTCAGCCTTGGGCGTTTTGTGTCTTTTATTTCTTTTTCGCCGACCGGTTCGTTGGTATATGCGTGTGCGCTGTGCTGACTTAACTAAACCCTTTTATTGACCTTGTAAAATGAAATACTTGCGAAGGTTTTTTTAAAACTTCCCTTGCCCCGTCCTTTGTTCGACAGAGAGGGAGATGAGGGGGTGGCGATAAAAATGCAGGGAGAGAGAGAGAGAGAGAGAGAGAGAGAGTTTACGAAAGGATGAATAGAGAGAGAGAGAGTGGGAGAGAATTTACGAAAAGTGGAGAGAGAGAGAGAGAGAGAGAGAGCGGGCAAGCAAGAGAGTTTACGAAAGGATGAATAGAGAGAGAGACAGAGAAAGAGAGATAATTTACGAAAAGATGAATAGAGAGAGAGAGAGAATTTGCGAATGGTGAAGAGAGAGAGAGAGAGAGAGAGAGAGAGGGAGAGAGAGAGTTTACGAATGGTGACGAGAGAGAGATAGAGAATTTACGAATGGTGAAAAGAGAGAGAGAGAGAGAGAGAGAGAGAGAGGCATTCATTGGTAGAGAGAAATGAATCTATTCAGTGAAATTGTTGGTTGTCTTCCGTCTTGCAAGGTGTTTTATGCTGTGAATTTCCCCGTGCACGTTCTCGTGGAGTCTTCTCTGAAATTATCAGTGCTACTAACGTATTTCAAAGTACTTACTTACTCCGTCTTTTGTTCCTTGCAACGGAGTATTATCTTTATGGTCTGAGTTCAAATGTTGATTCAGTTGAGCTGTTATCGGCAAGTTTGCTATTTCTTGCCTTTATTTCCTTTTTTTTATTTTTACTTTTTTATTTTCTCAAAGTTAAAGTCCGTTCTCCCTCTCTCTCTCTCTCTCTCTCTGTCTCTCTCTCTCTCTCTCTCTCTCTCTCTCTTTGACACGTACACACCCGCCTAGAACAATCACATGATTGAAAATCAGCAAAAGAATTTTTCGATTTTCAACCACAAATACAAACAAACAAACGTACATACATATGTATACATACATGTGTACATACATACATACATATATATATATATATATATATATATGTAAATGTAATATCTACTGGTCGCGTTTTACTAGGAGTTAAAAGGGCATTGTGGTTAATGAATACTACATATGTATGTGTGTATATATATATATATATACATATATGTATGTATGTATGTATTATATATAGTTATATATACAATTACATATATATACATACATAATATACATATATAGATGTATATGTATATATACAAACATACATACATACACATGTACATATATACCTGCTCGTGCAAAAACCAATTTTTTGGGCCGCCTGGGAAACTCGATATGGTTTTTCCATTCCTGTTGTTGCAAAAAAGAACGGAGTTCCCTTTCTTCCACCTCGTTTCGGCAGGCCCAGGGCCAGAAGGACTTCCGGCCTGTAAATATTTTTCTTTTAACTGAAGAATTTATGTTCTGCCAATTATTTTTTTTAATAGAAACTATTCTCTCGATTATTTTCTTTTTTCTTTTCGTTATGAACTTTTCTTTGAAGAATTGTTTATTTGGGTTTTGGGGTTTATTTTTAATGAATTTATTTTTTTTTTATAGGTCAGTGTAAGCTCACATTTAATACGTTTTCGTATTGAAATATTTGATTGAATGTGATTTTTGTAATGGAAACTTTTGCGTTATTTATTTTTCTTTTTTTGGCATTTGTAATTTGTATGAAGTAACAAGGTTTTTTATGTGTTATTGCGTGCACCCATTTGATACGTTTTTCGAGATCATTTCTTTTTATTTCGTAATGAATACTTTTGCCTTATTTATCTAACTTTTTTTTTACAGTTCATATGTATCCTAAGTAATAATGTTATATTGATATAACAAGAATACGTTTTTCGAGATAAAACTTTTTTTAATTAATTTTTTTCATTAAATTTTGCCTTATTTATGTGGATTTTTTTTACAGTTCTTATGTTTCCTAAGTAATAATGTTATATTAGTTTTTAAATGCATTTTTAATTATGGCTTATTTGTTTGGTCCTTATCAAATTTGGGAAGCATTTTCAACACATCAAACCTTGGCGTTTTTCATATTATTATTATTATTATTATTATTATTATTATTATTATTATTATTATTATTATTATTATTATGTGTATCCGCCCTTCCATCTGCCAATTAACATGATTGCGTAACAATAACTTTCGGATTCTTTGCAATTTCTTATGAATTTTTCCTAAGGGTAATAATAATTCTCCGTGCCAGGTACAATTTTAATTTCTCCGCTCAGAGCAAAACTATTTGTTGTACTTATGACAGTAATGAGCTGCTTGCTTGAAGGAGAAGCTCTGGTATAATTGGAGGGAGAGAGAGAGAGAGAGAGAGAGAGAGAGATAATTCTTACAGGAAAATTGTTGAAGAAACATTACTTAAAATTTATAGATATAAAACATAGAGAGAGAGAGAGAGAATTCTTGCAGGAAAATAGTTGAAGAAACCTTACTTAAAATTTATAGATATAAAACATGGAGAGAGAGAGAGAGAGAGAGAGAGAGAGAGAGTCTTCAGGAGGGACCCGAGATGGCGCCCCTGTGTGCATCGGGCGTCGTAAGGTGATTACAAAAGACAACTCGGAGGAGGCGCCGTAGCAGCTCCTGCGGGAGAGAGGTACGAGAGATGAAGGGAATGAATGGGTGGATAGTAGAGGAGGAACTAGCATGGAGGATTGAGAAAGGAGAGATAAGAAAAAGTGGAAAAATGGAAGCGAAAGAAATGTACAAATGTAAACGAGGAGAAGACAGGTTGGAAAGGAATTAGAAAGGAAAAGAAAGAGACAAAGAGGGGAAATAAGGAATGAAAGAATTGCAGATACAGAGATACAAAGAAAGAGTAGATGAATGAAAGGTAAGGAGAGAGAAAAAATGACACAAAACAGAAAATCGGGGAATGGAATGGAGAGAGAGAGAAAAGAGCAGGTTGTTAAGGGGAGAGGATAATAAGAAAATATTTTGCGAATCAACGAGGAAGGATAAGGAAGGAGAGAAAATCAATAAAAAGGACACGGCTGGAAAAGCATACGGTGAATTGCTTCCCAAACGTCAGCAATGGCAGGGGGAGAGGTAAAGGTATTTAGTGAAAACAAAAGATTCCTCTCGGCTGAATTGAGACTTAGCGACTCGTCCGGACGAGACCTGGGATTAACAGAAAACGATATAACATGCGCGCCCGCGCATACGTACACACACACACGCACGCACACACACACATATATACAGTATATTATGTATATATATATAATTTGTGTGCGTACGTATTTTTGACTTACGTCTCTCTCTCTCTCTCTCTCTCTCTCTCTCTCTCATTTGTGTGTGTTTAAGTATATATATATGTATACAAGTATATATGTATAAGTGAGAAAAAGAGAGAGAGAGAGAGAGAGAGAGAGAGAGAGAGAGATTTGCATTCAGCTCAACTTCAAATGCACTGCACGGTTCAAGCTCAAATTTTGCACATTATATAAAACTCCAGAAGGCCCGAGAGAGAGAGAGAGAGAGAGAGAGAGGAAAGTCAAAAATACTCAATTGAGACTCAGGCAAAAAAGGAAGCAGATTCATTCAAGCTCCTCCTCCTCCTCCTCCTAGCTACAGACAGACAGACAGAGAGCTCTCCCAAAGGGACTTGGAGCGAGTGTCTCTTTTGTTGGCGGTGCAAACTTGTGAGGACACGAGTCTTGTGAGGATGAGCTTTGAATCCTCCTCCTCCTCCTCCTCCTCCTCCTCCTCCTCCTCCTCCTCCTCCTCCTCCTCCTCCTCCTCCTGGCAGGAGAGCCTCTTTATTCGTGTCCTGGGACACTATACGTAACTCCTCACTTCTCTGTCGGCTCAGGGTGAATTGAAAGGAAGAGAAAAGGTGCAGAGAAAAAGTAGGTTAAATGGAGAAGGGGGAATAGGAGGAACGAGAAAGGTGGGAAGGAAAGATGGTAAATAATAGAGTAAGCGTTCAGGGGAAAACTTTGTAGAATGGCATAAAGGTAAAGGAGAGATGATAAAGAATAGAGTGAGTTCAAAGGAGCAATAATGAAGAATAAATGCAAAGGGAAAAATGAATAAAATAAGTGTAAGTGGAAAATTGTAAAGAACAAATGTAAAGGGAAAAATTAATACAATAAATGTAAGTGAAAAATTATAATGAATAAATGTAAATGGAAAATGAATAAAGTAAATGTATAAGGAAAATGATAAAGAATTTATGTAAAGGGAAAATGGTAGATAAGAGAATAAGTGAAAAAGGTGAAATGATAAGGAGTAGAATAAATGTAAGAGAAATTGAAATAAAAATTGAAAAATTGGAAATGGAAAATTGGAAAAAATAGAAAGTGTAAAGTGAAAATAGTGAAAGTGATAAAAATGTAACAAATTAGAAATAAAAAAAAGGAGATAGCTAGTGTAACCGAAAACCGAAAAATAGAAAGTATAAAGGAAAAGATTCGAAAGTCAGAAGACGTTAAAAACACAAAGAAGGTTAAACAAAAGAAAAATAAAATACGTTTAATAACACAAGGAAGCTAAAAGGAAAAAAAATTAAAAGGAAGACTTTTGAAAAAATGCGAAAGAAAGGTAAAAGAAAAAAAAAAATAAAGGGTTGGAGACAAAACAGAAGATGGCAGGAACTGAAAAAGCACAACACAGAGTGGAAGTGGGAAAGAGAAGAATAACGTAAATGGAAAAATAAAAAAAATATATAAGAAATAAAATTTAAAAAAAGAATAAGGAGAGAAAGGATGGGGGTTTAGTACCGTCGGTGCACCTCATGCGGTGCACTGTAGGCATTACTTGAGGGTCTTAGCTGCGTCCATTCCTTAGGCCCCTAGCTGCAACCCCTTTCATTCCTTTTACTGTACCTCCGTTCATATTCTCTTTCTTCCATCTGGCTGTCCACCCTCTCTAACAATTGATTCGTGGTGCAACTGCTTTGAGGTTTTCCTCCTGTTACACCTTTCAGACGTTCTAATCTCAGTTTATGTTTCAGCGCTGAATGACCTCTTTGGTCCCAGTGCTTGGCATGTATGCCTAAAACCTATGAATCTATAAATCAATCGATAACGTACAACGTATAGTGGAAGTGGAAATTATAAGAATAACGTAGATATATAAAAAGGATAAAAGAAAATAAATAAATAACGAAAACTTACTGATGAGAATAACGTAAACGGGAAAGATACAAATGTGTAAGATATAAAAAAAAATGGAATAAAACATGCGAGAAGGGTTGTAAGAGAAACGTGCTGTTTTCTGTTTGGAGATATGAAGAGGGTGAATAATGGATTGCATAATGAATACGAGTTGATTTTGACGCAGGAATAGAGGGGGCGCTGGATTAACGGGGCCGTTATGCACTGTAATCGTCATCGGGGATTTCGTTTTGATCGTCGAGGAGATTACTGGATTATTGGGGATTTTTTTGCTAATATATTATGGGAGAGGATTTTATTTTATTATTATTATTATTATTATTATTATTATTATTATTATTATTATTATTATTATTTGGGATTTAGTTTCTATCGTCAGGGAGATTACAGGATTATTGGGGATTTTTTTTTGCTAACATTTTGATATAATTATATTAAGAGATAGGGTGTTTATTTATTTATTTATTTATTTATTATTATTATTATTATTATTATTATTATTATTATTATTATTATTATTATTTGGGATTTAGTTTCTATCGTCAGGGAGATTACAGGATTATTGGGGATTTTTTTGCTATCATTTTGATATAATTATGTTAAGAGATGGGGTGTTTTATTTATTTATTTGTTTATTTATTTATTTATTTATTATTATTATTATTATTATTATTATTATTTGGGATTTAGTTTCTATCGTCAGGGAGATTACAGGATTATTGGGGATTTTTTTGCTATCATTTTGATATAATTATGTTAAGAGATGGGGTGTTTTATTTATTTATTTGTTTATTTATTTATTTATTATTATTATTATTATTATTATTATTATTATTATTATTATTATTATTATTATTATTTAGGATATAGTTTCTATCGTCAGGGAGATTACAGGATTATTGGGTATTTTGTGCTAACATTTTGATATACAGTAATTATATTAAGAGATAGGGTGTTTTATTTATTTATTTATTATTATTATTATTATTATTATTATTATTATTATTATTATTATTATTATTATTATTATTATTATTTGGGATTTAGTTTTCCATCGTCAGGGACATTACAGGAATAACTCGCTTGTATTTTTGTTTAGATTCACGTAAATAGAATAAGAAATGAAATAGAAATAAACGAATAATAAAAAATCCAGGTTATAAACTTTGGATCATTATTAATTAGTTTGAAAGCAATCCTGCTGGCACACAGACAGACAGACAAACAGAGCCAGAGTGTAGCAACACCTGTCGGCAACTTTATTGCTCACCTGTTATCCAGTGGTTATCCGAATCTTTCCAAAAATCCCACGAACGGGAAACAGCAACGGAGAAAAACAAATCTCGGGGCCAAGTTGATGTTTATTGGGACCAATTTATTTGCTGATCTTTATTTCTTGTTTATTCGTAGACTTTTTTTTTATTGGGACTTTTAAACTTCTTTTTTTAGTTTTCTGTAAAAGAAAACTTTTGTTCCGGCTTTGTCTGTCCGTCCGCATTTTATAATGTCCGCACTTTTCTGTCCGCCGTCAGATCTTAAAAATTACTGAGGCTAGAGGGCTGCAAACTGGTATGTTGATCTTCCACCGTCCAATCAACAAACATACCAAATTGCAGCCCTCTAGCCTCAGTAGTTTTTATTTTATTTAAGGTTAAAGTTAGCCATCATCGTGCTTCTGGCAACGATATAGGATAGGCACCACCGGGCCGTGGCTAAAGTTTCATGGGCCGTGGCTCATACAGCATTATACCGAGACCACCGAAAGATAG
>JANJGK010009082.1:2500-10000 GCA_039081455.1 Macrobrachium rosenbergii
CTCTCTGTCTGATTGTCGGTCTATCTGCTGTGGTTTTGTCGTATATTATCGTACTTTCAACCAATACGTCTTCAATCTTAAGTTTGCATATATCCCCTTCATGTAACTGTGTGTGTGTGTTTGTTTGGTCTATCTGGTGTGGTTTGTCCCATATATTATCGTACTTTCAACCAATACGTCTTCAATCTTAAGTTTGCATATATCCCCTTCATGTAACTCTCTCTCTCTCTCTCTCTCCTCTCTCTCTCTCTCTCTCTCTCTCTCTCTCTCTGTGTGTGTGTGTGTGTGTTTGTCGGTCTATCTGGTGTGGTTTGTCCCATATTTTATCGTACTTTCGACCAATACGCCTTCAATCTTAAGTTTACATATATCCGCTTCATGTAACTCTGTGTGTGTGTGTGTGTGTGTGGTTTGTCGGTCAACCTGGTGTGGTTGTCCCATACGTTATCCTACTTTCATTCAATAACTTTTCAATCTCAAGTTTACACATATTCCCCCTTCTTTTAACTCTCTCTCTCTTTTGCCTCTACAGTGCAAATCTTTTAGCCAACCTCCCCGCAGTGAGTAAGGTGCTGCTTAAAATCTTCCCCTCGTTTGAGCCGGTGTAAACAAAAGAACGCCCAAAAAAAAGAGGGGAGAAACATAGAGAAGAGGAACTGAAGCTTTAAAGGGGGTCAATATTTCCAACCTGTCTCCCTTCTCCCCTCTATCTCCCCCCCCCCTATTTCTTCTCCCTCCCCCTCTCCCTCCTCCAGACAAGCCCGATCTCGTCGCTGTCTCTAAGAGGTCGGCGCTGTCTGTGCCATGAAAAAAGAAAAACTCTCTCTGGAAAGGACTTTATAAACCCCGTCCAGCCCCTCTGCCAGCTCTAAACCCCCTGTGGCTGTGATCAATTTTTTCTTGACCCGCGTGTAGGTGACAGTTTAGTGAGAGAGAGAGAGAGAGAGAGAGAGAGAGAGAGAGAGAGAGAGAGAGGAGAGAGAGAGAGAGAGAGAGAGAGAGAGAGAGAGAGTCTTAAGAAGGGGGAATATAGAGTATGTGTGTACTTAACATTGCAAAGTTATTGGATGAAACTAGGAGGGGACCATATGGGACAACCCGCACCAGAGAGAGAGAGAGAGAGAGAGAGAGAGAGAGAGAGAGAGAGAGAGAGAGAGAGAGAGAGTCTTAAGAAGGGGGAATATATCTGTGTACTTAGGATTGCAAAGTTATTGGATGAAACGAGGAGGAGGTCATATGGAACAAACCACACTAGATCGACAGAGAGAGAGAGAGAGAGAGTGAGAGAGAGAGAGAGAGAGAGAGAGAGAGAGAGAGAGAGAGAGAGAGAGAGAGAGAGAGAGAGAGAGAGTATTTCATGAAAGGGGGGGAATACATTTGAACTTAAGATGGAAGAATTATTAAATGAAGGTAGGAGATCATATGGACAAACCATACCAGATGAACCAACAAACAGAGAGAGAGAGAGAGAGAGAGAGAGAGAAGAAAACAACTGATGTAAATGATAAAAAAAAAAAAGAGAGAGAGTGCAGCCTTTAGAAAATGTAAACAGCAATAAAACAACATATGAGCTGAATGAGGAGAAGGCATCTGGAGAGAGAGAGAGAGAGAGAGAGAGAGAGAGAGAGAGAGAGAGAGAGAGAGAGAGAAACAAATATTGTGATTATCATCCGGAGGGGACCAGGGATCAACAAGTCTCTCCCGTCCTTTATTACCACCAAAATTGGTTCATAGATGACCAGACTTCGTTTGTCTTTCCCCGTCCGTGCGAAACACCCAATTTTGGACGTCAATTCTGTCCTTTATACAATTCTAAAACAACATCTGCAGCAGTCAGAGCAACAACAATTACTCCTCTAACAATAAAAAAGGGAAACAACGACTGAAATAATGCACATTCATAAGGGCATTAACAAGAACAATTCTGTCCATTAAACAGTTCAAAAACAACATCTCCAGCAGTCAGGGCAACACCAATTACTCTTATAACAACAGAAAGTGAAATAACGACTGATATAATGCACATTAATAAGGACATTAACAAGAACAATCCTGTCCTTTACACAATTCTAAAACAACATCTGCAACAGTCACAACAACAACAACAACAACGACTCCTCTAAAAATAAAAATAGGAAACAACGACTGAAATACTGAACATTAATAAGGACATTAACAAGAACAATTCTATCCTCAATATATTTCAAAAACAACAAATACTGCAGTCACAACAACAACAACAAACTATAATACCCATAACGACGAAAAGAGAAACAACGACTGAAATAATGCATATTAATAAGCGCATTAACAAGAACAGGAAGTGCGACATTCGATTAATTGTGCACAGTTAATACAAGCATTAAAATAACCAGTGTCCGTAACCGGTTAAACACCCTGGAAAATTAACAGCAGCAGCGTCACTGACCAAATCAACATTTGAAACCAAATTAACATCGGGGTGAAAAACAACGCACGTTACTGCAGAAATTAACAACGTAGCAATAACATACACATTAGGAAAAATAACGCAGATCTGTGCAAAAAATTAAAAATGAAATTTAGAACAGACATAAAAAAAAATAACGTACCTTAGCAGTAAAAATTGAAAGAATTGAGAACAACAATAAATTACTTAAAAATAGCAGGTGAAACATCAGGAGATACATTGTCATTTTACGATAATAAAAAAACTAACAACAACAAAAAAGACGTAGAAACAACAGGTGAAACAACAGGAGAAACATGGTACTGAATTAAAATAAAAAACCTAACAACAAAAACAGACATAGAAACAACAGGTGAAGCATCAAGAGAAACACTGTATTGAATTTAACCAAACTTAAAAAACTAACAACAACAAAAAACATATAAACAACAGGTGTGAAACAACCGGATAAACACTGTACTAAACAAAAAAAAACTAACAACAAAAAAGACCTAGAAACAGCAGGTGAAACATCACGATAAAACAACGTACTGAATAAAAAAAAAACACTACCAACAAAAAAATAGCAACAACAGGTGAAACAACAGGATAAACACTGTACTAAACAAAAAAAAACTAACAACAAAAAAGACCTAGAAACAACAGGTGAAACAACCGGATAAACATTGTACTAAACAAAAAAAAACTAACAACAAAAAAGACCTAGAAACAACAGGTGAAACATCACGATAAACAACGTACTGAATAAAAAAAAACACTACCAACAAAAAAGACCTAGAAACAACAGGTGAAACAACAGGATAAACACTGTACTAAACAAAAAAAAACTAACAACAAAAAAGACATAGAAACAACAGGTGAAACATCACGATAAACAACGTACTGAATTAAAAAAAAAAACACTACCAACAAAAAAATCGCAACAACAGGTGAAACAACTAGGCAGATGAAACAGTTAACACAGAAAGTGACGCCCAACTATGATAAACCACTTTGGGCGTCCCACTGCGGGATCAATACTCCCACGCAGGGGTTTCCTCTCAAGAACAGGGTTGAAACTCGTTTCGCCCTTCTGTTGCCGACCCACGGTAGGCCTAGTACAATCCCCTTCCGAGGATCGATAGCTCAGCCTCCGGAAAACATAACCAACCCTTGACTGACGCGAGCGAAGATGGGGACAGCAGGGAATTGTGTAATGGTTTGCAAACAACAGAGCTTTGCAGTTGTTGTTTTTGTTGTTCTAGACTGAGCTGGCCTTATGCCAGTTGCTCCTGTAGAGCAGCATCCAAGACAGGATGTCTTCATCTGTTTAAATTTTCACTTACGTGTGGGAATTCTAGGCTGTAAGAGCTTTGATAGTTAATGTCAATAAACAATTGCTTCATTTCCAATATCTGTGTGTTATTATTATTATTATTATTATTATTATTATTAGCGAAATTTCTAGAAACATTAAGTCCATTGAAAAATAATTTATCTGAAGAGTTGTCCAAACACAAGTCCTTTTCAAAATTAAGGATCACCATAAGAATATGCTCGAAGCAAGTAATCAATAGGACGAGCAGTGAAAAAATAAAACGTAATTCGAAGCCTCAAAGTCATAATCCATATTTGAAAAAAAAAAGAAAGAAAAAAATTTTCGTGGCTGGAGCCATTAGTGCTAGATGTTTTTTTGCATGGAGAGAGAACAGGGATGGTATAGAAAAGTCTTGTGATAAGGGTAGTGGGTTACAATGAGGCCCTAGAATAAGGCAGTGAAAAAGCTTCCACATGAGAAAAAAGCAATCTCAGTTCCATTCACTGTCAGGAATTAGATGAGAACCTGGCTAGATTTAACATTCATTAAATCAGTGGTTCTTAACCGTTTCAATGTATGCACCCCTGTCAAATCAGCAGTCAGTTCTCGCACCCGCTATATTGCTGGAAAAAAAGCTAAAATACAATAATAATAATAATAATAATAATAATAATAATTAATAATAATAATAATAATAATAATAATAATAATAATAATAACAATAATAATAATAATACTAATAATAATATTATTATTATTATTATTATTATTTTATTGTTTTTTTTGCAGAAAAAATTAACATACGTATATAAAAATATATTTTGCTTCAGTTAATTCATAGGCATCCTCACACCCCTTAGGGACCGGCTTCGCACCCCCTAGGGGTGCAAGCACCCCTGGTTAAGAACCACTACATTAAATCAACATTACATCAACAACAATGCAATTTACATTATGCGAAACAACAAACTTTAATGGACATAGCAAAAAATACTTGAAATATCACACATAATCTTTTTCTACTGTGCAACGATTCATAAAAGAATTATTAAAGTGTAAATAAAACAATCTTATTCAAAGGTCAGACGAGAATTCAGTTATTTTAATTTTCTCATCTTCTTGCCTACTGCATCGTTGCTCTTTGACACTGGAACACTAAATCGATATGCAAATAAGACACAACTCCTTTTTGAAATAACTGGTTGAGACAATAGACTGGCGTCAAACAACACACTCATTAACGCTAAAAATACATTTCAATTTCACATACATACACATACTGAACAATACATACACACACACATATATATACTGTATATATATATATATATATATATATATATATATATATATATATATATATATATATATATATATATATATATATATATATATATACAGTATATGTATATATATTCAAACAAAACAAGTCACATAAAACGACATCATTCAGATAAACAATTCAACAACACAAACAAACCATCTGGTTAAAACAATGAAACCGCGAGACCTGCCAAAAATGGAAACAATCACAGTCACAATTACGAAATCAAAAGTGACGTCGTCTTCAGTTCATTCAGAATCCTGAGCTCAAACTCTCTTGTCTTCCTTCCTCCTTGTTCCTTTCCTCCTTCATTCATCCTATTCGCACCATCGGCTGACCCCTCTCTCTCTCTCTCTCTCTCTGTGTGACCTGCCACTCCCTGCCCACTGCCTTATTAGGGGTGGTTGAGGTGAAGGGGGTCAGGTTGGGGGGAGGGAGGGATTGTAAGCTTAAGAAAGGAATCATCTTGTTTCATGAGGCTAACGTGCAGGAGGAGGAGGAGGAGGAGGAGGAGGGGGAGGTGGGGAAGGAGGAGGGGGAGGGGAGAAGAATGAAGAGGAAGAAGGGAAGGGGAGGAGGAGGAGGGTGAGGAGGAGGAGGAGGTGGAGGAGGTGGAGGAGGAGGAGGAGGTGGAGGAGGTGGAGGAGGAGGAGGGTTGGGCTTTAGGAAGGAAGATACTGACTGAAAGGAGTTGAGGGTGAGGGAAGGGGAGGGAGATGGGGTACCAGGAGGAGGAGGAGGAGGAGGAGGAGGAGGAGGAGGAGATCCTTTCATGCGAAAGTGAGCGAAATCGCATTCCGGGACATAACAGCTTGGTCCCAAAATCGATGGGGCTCCTATTCCTCACACGAATTTTATTTTTATTTTTCATTTTTTCCCCCCCTCACGGCATAGACAAGACGCTGCTGTTATTCCCCGGTCTATTTACTATCACGAAAGGAGGGAAGTGTGATACCATCTTATTCGCTGGAATGGCTGACACGCACCGTCGACGACAATCATTAACAATATACATTCAGGTACATATTGCATTTAATTTTATTGAATTCCATCAGATATCATTTACATCTCATTCTATTAAACTTCTTCAGTAAGAATTTACTGTTATCTTAAATTTAAAAAATGTGATTCTACATCCATCAGGAATCATTCACAAAACATTTAATTTCATTGAAATTCAATACGAAGTTATTGTTCGCTGTATAAAAAAAACCCTGTGGACAATGGTTGTAAAAATAACTGAATGCAGTTTTTCTCTTTCTGCATGACAATCGGTTCTTTGGAAGATAGCGTTGCATGTTGACAGTTCTTTTGACGCGTTCCACCATAAATGAATGCACGTAATAATAATAATAATAATAATAATAATAATAATAATAATAATAATAATAATAATAATAATAATAATAATAATAATAATCTAGATCCCGATTAAATGTAATCTTGTTTTTCGAATTGAGCGTCAAAAAAATTTTTGTTTAGATGGCAAACATGTCAATCAGCTAATTTTTTTTTCATTAAATGTCATATAGCTTTTTTTTTTTTTATAAATATTACTTAGCTATTTTTTTTTTAATGTCATACAGATAAACTAGTCATTCGTGTTTTAAGGAAATGTAACAGCAAAGGAACCACAGTTGAACAGTATGAATATAAACCAACAAAATTAAGTCTTTCAGCGAACCAAGAGGTCACACAGCAGGCTGACACTTCCTTCTTTGAAGCAAAACACTTGAATAACACTTGAATATTAAAGTGCTACTACTTACTTCCTATATGATCTTTCAATGTGAAACTTCAAAACTGCTTTTTTAACGTTCTGTAAAAGAAAACTACAGTGCCGGCTTTGTCCGTCCGTCCGCACTTTTTCTATCCGCCCTCAGATCTTAAAAACTACTGAGGCTAGAGGGCTGCAAATTGATATGTGGATCATCCACCCTCCAATCATCAAACATACCAAATTGCAGCCCTCTAGCCTCAGTAGTTTTTACTTTATTTGAGGTTAAAGTTAGCCATGATTTCCGACACCGCTATAGGTACCAACACAGGCCACCACCGGACCGTGGCTGAGTTTCATGGGCCGCGGCTGAAAGTTTCATAACTCTATTGCGCCGAAGAAAATTCTCCGCATTTTTCACTTGTTTTTTATTACAAATGTCGACAGGAAGGGCAACTCGATGACCTTATCAAGCCGAGGCCCGAAAAAAACGATGAAAAGCAGAGAAATTTTGGGTTTAATCCACAGGAAGAGACGACACCGCCCCTCGAAAGAAGGAAGATTATACATTAATAAAACAATAAGTAAGCTTTAACGTCCAGGAAGCGGCAGACACGTCGCCTCTTGAAGGATGAAAGATAACATATTAGGGAATACGGAAGTAAGAAGTAAGAGGAGATTTCCATAGCATACCACAGACGGGTCCGAAGCAG
>JANJGK010009082.1:12500-23427 GCA_039081455.1 Macrobrachium rosenbergii
ACAAGCCTGACTTACACCAAGATATGAAAATGAGTATATATTCCAGCGTCTGCGCTCAACGTTCTAACGGTTTGGGTTTGGGAGTGTTTGCAATTTGTTTCATGAAATGTTAACTTACAATTTGGTGTGTAAAATCATCCATACAATAATGCGAGATGGTTTTTGGAGTGTTCGCAATTCGTTTCATGATATGTCAGATTACAATTTGATACGTAAATTCATCCATAATACGAGAGTACTAGGAAGACGTTGCGCATTACATTGACAGTTCATTTCAGTACTTTGTTATCGTGGGTGTTATATGTAGGTGTGGGGTCTAGTCAATCAAATATTAACGATGCAACTGAACGTTATCATTTTGTAATTTATTTTGTTATTTTCTGGATTCCTTCCAGCTTTATAAAGTCGTTTTGTATGATATTTTGATACTGACTGGACTAAAAAATTATCTTTTGAAAGATATGAAAATATTGTAATTTTGAATCTTTTGTTATTATGAAAGTTGTAATTTTGCGGTCAATAAATCAATCTATCTATCTATATGTCTACCTATCTATCTGTCTATCTACCTATCTATTTATCTATCTTCTACCTATCTGCATGCGGGCATATTATCAAAAACAGTAAAAATATCTTGCTTCCAAAAAATGTTCTTGCGAGATTCTGCCACCATAATTATAATTCCCAAACAAATAGATAATGAATACACCACATCCATGGAACGCTCTCATGAATTAATTACGAAGGCATAATTAACTCGGTCGCAAAAAATTGGGTAATAAACGAATGTATAGTGGGAATTGAAAAAAAAAAAAAGGTCAGTGCAGAGCAGAGAAAATACCATATGCAAGACGAGAGAATCTCCAAGGCTGCAGCATCCACTGAATGCATCATAAAAAGAGGGTTTACAAAAGGAAGCGAAAGAGAGAGGAAACGTCGAAGAGAGAATAAGAGCCTTTCTTAGAGGGAGACAAGAGAGAGTCTGCAATTTTGGCAAGAATAGAGGAAAGTGAGGGGGGGGGAGATATAGAAATAGGGAATTTATTCCTTAATGGAAAAGATATAATTTGACTTAGTTAACCAGTTACATTTATGCAACGTATGTATTTATGTATGTACGGGTATGTGAGTATTTAAATATATATATATATATATATATATATATATATATATATATATATATATATATATATATATATATATATATATATATATTATTTATATATACTGTATATAAATATATATATATACACACACATATGTATATATATATATACATATATATATATATATATATATATATATATATATATAGGCCTATATATATATATATATATATTATATCAAACTTGCCAAAATCCACGACACAGGCAAAAATCATCAATTACAAGAAAAATTAATATTAAGCAATGACATATATGAATAAATAAAAAAAAAAAAAACAAAACATACACGCTTGCACCAGACCTCAAAACCCCACCACAAGGGGAAATGGGTCACAACGACGACCGAGAATAGAAACAAATGAAGTCTCGCTTCCCAAATCATCACCGATACGAACACCACGCAACAAAACGCCTCAGGTAGTACGGATTAACTAACCTTTCCCAATCGAGCATTCATCAACGCTGTACGTACCTCCAGCATGCAAGCCCACGCCCACGCCCACGGAGGAGTAGTGCGTGTGACGTGGTGCCAAGAAGTGGGCGGGTACGTGGGTGAAAGGGACAATGAGGAGTGTAAGAAGGTTTTGAGAACTCTCCTGAATTATGGATCACTGAAGCCGAGGAGAGGCCTTGGGTAGATGACATCATGAGCGGAAATGCTCGAGAGAGAGAGAGAGAGATATGAAACTCGAAACTTAGATGACGACGTTAGCAACGCCAAGAGGAACTGCACTAAACGAATACATATTAATCCTCTCTCCACCCGGAGGGAGGAAAACTTCTATAACGGTGTCTATCAATACAATGATACCCAACCAGAGCAATAAATATTTCCACCAATATCATTTTTTAGTAATTTTTTAAAACTTATTTTTATTTTTAAATCCTAGCTAACCACAGTTACAACAATAAAAAGTTAGTTTCTTAAGTCATTCGGAGCTTGAAATAAAAAAAAAATTAGAAAACATGCTTTCAAAACAGCATTTGAGAAACAACAATTACAATTCCATAGCTACTATTTTTCAGTATAAATATATTTAATTTGTTAGGTATGTTTCACATCTGCATGAGTGACAAGCAATGAAAATTAACTGACTCCCATTTCCTGGCGTCACAAAAGCCATGAGATCTAACCTTCATACACACAACCACTTCAAACAGATACCATCAGCGGAAAGACTCTTTTATCTTATTTTATTTTTATTTTTTTATTAGACCAAGTATTGGCTGGTAAGAGTCCGGAGGTCCATGTCAGGTCTCCTACTCCTTTCCAAGTCATAGGTCAGGGACCAGTGCTTGAAGTGGGTCGCCTTGATTCTAAACCAACCAACCTAACCAACCGGCTAGGCGTGACTAAAAGAACTTCATTTAGTGACTAGGCTTGTTTCCTTTGATGTTATCATTATCATTAGTAACTAAGCTGTAACTCTGTTGGAAACGCATCCCAGCAGGGAATAAGGGTAACAGAACTACAGAATAACCTTTGGAAGAGACATAGCAAATGAAAAATAAATAAAACAGTTAACTAAGAAATGCGACTTATGCGAGTCTGCTCAGCAAAAACATATTTGCACCGTGCTTGATTTTAAGGAGTTCCAACGATTCAACTGCATGGACACAAAAGGTTCATTTCACCATTTGTTCACTGCTGGAACAAAACTTCCGGGAAACCGCGTGGTACTGAACTTCCCTAAAATGGAAGACTGCAGTATCTGCAAAAATACAAAACAGAAAAATGGTAGATACTGCAGTTTTCACTTGCCTTACTACTGATTTTGCAGATAGTGCAAATGGGACCCCCCCTAAATAAAGCATTGAAGAATCATTCTGAAACTGCAGTAACTTGCGTATTAGTGTTTCACGAGCCCAATAGGTGGCATATCTCAATTTCGAAAATTTTGCAGATACTGCAGATTTCCATTTTAGGGCAGTGAACCACACAAAAGAAGTCAAGACTTAAAAATAACTGAATATTTCTTTATTTACAGACTAAAGCCTTACGGTATCCATCAGTCTCAGCTATATAAGATTATTTCAGCATCTACCATATTGAAATTTCCGTGAGAGGCTTTTCAATTACTTTGGCGAAAGACACGGAGAAACCAACGCAAGTCTTCTAATTATGATTTTTACTTATAATACACAAAATAAGTTTAAAAAAAAAAACCTTAACGTGCTTAGCAATCTTTCACAAAATAGATGGTCCTATTTAAGAGAGTTCCCAGCAAAATAACGAATAGGTAACAATAAGGATATATCACATAAATATACGTTTACATACAAGCGCTGGTAGTATATGGTGCCTGAAAAACTCTAATAAACTTACGAGAGCATCAGATGCTATAATACTTCATTCCACTGCATGAAAAGAGAGTTCGGAGAACGCAAACCTCCGCCAAGGCTGAGCGCTCAAAACCTTCCCCTCCCACAAAAAAAGGTTCCATTACCCAGTAGGTTACACTCCATTTTATACCAAACTCTAATCACTTACTGTAAGACACTAAGCAAGACTTTGATAAAATTTTTGCTAAAACCCACCCATAGATTTTCCCGTAAACCTTATAACAGACAAACAAATTTAATTAAAAAAAAAAAAAAAATCTTCCTTGGCTGGGGTAAAAATCATGTAATTCTAACCTCCAGACTAACGTCAGAAATCAATTTGAACCTCATGCAATATTTAGCAACAGTATCTGCTACATCATGCAAATGACATAACCAGAAATAAAAATTCACCGAGAACTAGCCCTGAGCATCATGCGACATTTAGCAAGAATTTCTGCTGGCTTGTATGAATGAAATTCACCCCACGTGTAGGAGAGGTGGACGATTTTGTGATTAAGAAAGTTGCGTGTGACGAATGACGAGAGAGAGAGAGAGAGAGAGAGAGAGAGAGAGAGAGAGAGAGAGAGAGAGAGAGAGAGAGAGAGAGAGAGAGAGAGAGAGAGAGATTATATATACATCCATAAACAGTAATACTGAAAAATTTATAAACAGAAATTTCTTAAACTAACGGAAGGTCTGGGGGAGAGAGAGAGAGAGAGAGAGAGAGAGAGAGAGAGAGAGAGAGAGAGAGAGAGAGAGAGAGAGAGAGAGAGAGAGAGAGAGAGAGAGAGAATTATATATCTATATACAGTAATACTGAAAAAAATAAAAAAAATTTATAAACAGAAATTCCTCCAGTAAAGGAAGGCCTTGTATAAAGCTAATTAACATACATTTCGGTACGTGAACATCTATAAGTGTCTTTCCCTGATACTGCTTAGCTTAAACGAGAGAGAGAGAGAGAGAGAGAGAGAGAGAGAGAGAGAGAGAGAGAGAGAGAGAGAGAGAGAGAGAGAGTTTAATTGCTTTTATAAAGGAGGCGTATAAAGTCAACTTACAGGAATTAACCCAAACAAGCTGAATCATACTGCCTGTCTTTACATGTAATACTAAGCATTGTGACGTCAGTCACTTTCAACCGAGTGTAATTGTATTCACAATTACACAATAAAAACAAATAAAGTACTACACGCCCAAGCACAACAACTAAGAAAGACATACATTGATCTCTGCAATAATTACATGGCATAGCAAATAAACGTCAGAGTTACAGCGAGACTTAAAAAAAAAATGACAACAAAATAAATGTGACTAAATCCATTACCTTATGTTTCATTACCATTAATTCCTCCTATTAGTTTAGGCACAGCATTAGATACGGTATACAATCGTAGATCATGAGAGAGAGAGAGAGAGAGGAGAGAGAGAGAGAGAGAGAGAGAGAGAGAGAGAGAGAGAGAGAGAGAGAGAGAGAGAGAGAGAGGCTGTCATCACGGTATCGTAACCGACAATAAGAGAGATGACGATGTCGACATTAATGATTTCACTTGCCAAATCCGAATCTAACCATCCCCTTTCAGGAGTGAGAATTTATGACATTCTCTCTCTCTCTCTCTCTCCCTCTATCTCCGCAACAAGAGGAGGATGCTAACGAACGCATCTCAATTATATTACGCGAATACCTGACATCCCTTCGTGTCAGTCGAGCGACGGCGCCTCTCGGCTCTTAAATAAATGCCCGTGGGCAGCGGCTGCTTCATTCGACACAGTTTCATTACCGTCCCGCTGGCTACGGTGCGTGGGAAAGTTTCTCGTGACGGCCCGGGAGGAAATTATCCACTCACATGGAGAGGAAGGATTGAACTGAATTGAATATAGAATTTAGGCCAAAGGCCACGCACTGGAATCTATGAGGTTATTCAGCGATGAAACGGAAATTGACAGGAGAAGGTTTGAAAGGTGTAGCAGGAGGAAAACCTCAAAGCAGTTGCACTATGATTTAATTGTTAGGAGAGGGTGGAAAGTAAGATGGAAGAAAGAGAACATGAAAAGAGGTACAGTAAAAGGAACGAAAGGGGTTGCAGCTAGGGTCCGAAGGCACGCTGCAAAGAACCTTAAGTAGTGCCTACGGTGCACCGCATGAGGTGCACTGACGGCACTACCCCCGTACGGAAATGGGGAGGAAGGGGAAGAGAGAGGAGAGAGAGAGAGAGAGAGAGAGAGAGAGAGAGAGAGAGAGAGAGAGAGAGAGAGAGAGAAATAACATTTTTATTTTTCGTGTATTCTTCAACCCAACTGCGACCCACAACTGCATATATACTAAAATAATTGGTTAACCTTTGTGTTCAGGATCGTAAATTTGAACTTAACGTTGATATTTTCAGGAAATGTGCCTATTCCGTTCCTTCCTTATCACTGGCACTGCGAAGCTAGAGAGAGAGAGAGAGAGAGAGAGAGGAGAGAGAGAGAGAGAGAGAGAGAGAGAGAGAGAGAGAGAGAGAGAGTCTATCTTGAAACCTAGAAACCTAACCAACTTCCCCTGGGTACACATCCCACCCTTTCACAAAATGTCACTGGCATTCATCGATAGAGAGAGAGAGAGGAGAGAGAGAGAGAGAGAGAGAGAGAGAGAGAGAGAGAGAGAGAGAGTCAATCTTGAAACCTAACCAACTTACCCTGGGTACACATCCCACCCTTTCACAAATGTCACTGGCATTCATCGATAAATTTTTTAGACATTTTGTGGACAAACTGGATACCTAACATGCTACTCTTACAAGAGAAAGAGTCCGTGCTGGCACGAGTCCAGGCTAACCAAACAACAAATAAGAACACAGTAAAAAATACAAACAACGAGACACTTGAAATATTCGTCCAACTTCGCTGGCAAAAGTAGTTTAATTAGTTTATTGTCCAAAACCCTGTCCCTTTCATTTCAACCTAATTTCCAGCACCCCAAAAAACGAATAATAATGACAGAAGGACCAATAACAGTTATTATGAAGAGCCCCTTACCGTTCGAGAATAAAACGAAAATCTTTGCCGCGAGGAGAATTATGAAGGCTGGAATCACATCGTCGCCATGGCAACGCTGACTACAAACGCGTGAATTTCGTATATTTATAGCAGCGGGAAAAAGCGAAGTCAACAATCAAGAAAATAACGATGGATTTTCTAAGTAATTCTGCTTCAGACAACTCCGTTGAGTAAATAACAAGTGGAAAATGAAGAAGAAGAAGAAGAAGAAGAAGAAGAAGAAGAAGAAGAAGAAGAAGAAGAAGAAGAAGAAGAGACATTACTAGGTAGAGGTTTTTATCTTTCGAATTATCGTTTTCTGATGGGTTTTGTCAGAATGGCCGGAAGACTGAATCTGTTATGATAAACACTTGACAAACCAAAGTAACCTAACCACAGGGGGGTTCGAATCCCGCCTTGGAAGGAGAGCTTCTACATTCCTTTCGGATTTAAAGGCTTTAGTGTGAAGTGTATTAAAAAAAATTGATTAGGTAATTGAGAAGTTAGGAGGTCTTTTGTTCTCTGATCAAGGTGGAAATTGGCAATTTGGAGAGGCTATCTCCATTCTCACCAATTTCTTAAGTTCGTTATCCTACAGTAGCAATACATTCTATCCTCTTTTTGCCCTGCTGGCCGCGAGTTCGAATCTCCGACCGGCCAATGAAGAATAAGAGGAATTTATTTCTGGTGATAGAAATTCATTTCTGGCTATAAAGAGGTTCGGATTCCACAATAAGCTGTAGGTCCCGCTGCTAGGTAACCAATTGGTTCTTAGCCACGTAAAATAAATCTAATCCTTCGGGCCAGCCCTAGGAGAGCTGTTAATCAGCTCAGTGGTCTGGTTAAACTAAGGTATACTTACTTTTTAGTAGTCCATTGCTTACAGTACATTATCTTTATATATTGTAGGGATTTGAAAAGCTTTGGAATGGTGACCTATAACTAGAACTTTTAAGGCGTATTCCTTTCATTTCAAACTGCGATCTGACACGTACCTTTTAACAGTTCGAATCTTTCACTCTATTCCATATTAAAAGAAGAAAAATACAATCACATACACACACATTAATACATATATATACATAATTTGTGTGAGTATCAAATACATACGTACCACTTCGTTCGAAGTCCACTGGAAAAGTTTACAATAAATTAATCTTTATGAATGAATGATTATCCTGTTAGCGGGACTTCGGAGAGTCTCTTGACACTTTCTGGCACAGCCTGACATAAGGCTGTGTTAGCTACACAATCATTTCAATATTATTGATAATTAGTGTTCTAAGATTATTTCTAAATTGTGCTTGATATATTTGGTACAAACTGCTTAATCAGCATTGTTCTTTACTCAAACAATTTGGTGTAAACAAGTTTTTTTCTTTCTGTTTCTTTTTCGTTTCCGTTAAGAGCATTGCTCTCATATACAGATTTCAACTGTTTTCCCCTTCCAAGCTCTAGAATCTCGTTTATGCCGCTAGGTGGCCTCCTTGTCAATTTTCTGTAGGAGCTACTGCAACCTCTGTTCTTTGTAGTAGTTCAGGGAGGTCCACCATCCCCCTCCCTACCCATTCCTATCCAGTGACATCGTAACACCTGTCGCGCTACTTCTTTCCATATTTACTTTGCGGAAATCAATAATCAGCCAATATTCATCTGACTGCTAATTTGGTGACTAATCCTTCCATTACTTTGGAATTCTTCTCCTGCTTCTGCGATCGCTAACTTTACCTTTCAAAATGGCTTGTGTCTATCACTTTCAATTGCCTTGAAGCCTACCTAACTGATTTCCTCCCATTTTTCAGTGCCTTTTTAAAGGCCTGTCGTAGAAAAATTTGCTCTCATTTTTCAGTGCCTTTTAAAGGCCTGGCCTAGAATAAAATAACCTGCTACCCACTGACCTTTCAGAGAAAAAAATACGCACAAACAGAGTCAGATTAACTGGTCCATTCTGGAGCGATTCGAGGGGAGTTGGTTGGTAAAACCGGTTGAGGCCCTCTTTCCCCTCACCCACGAATTCGATGAGTGAATTACAGACATCTACTGTACTTGACGTGAGGAGAGGGAGGTGTAGCGTGACATTTTCCGACCGTCACATAATGCAGTAGCCTAGTCATTCGATCGTGGAAAGGTACTGATGTAAATGCTGGAAAGTCCGGCCTCATGCGTCTCGTACAAATTGGCAATCCTAGGATTTTCCAAGATGAACTCGCCTACTGTAAGTTCCCTAACATATACGTAAGCTGTTGGTTTTTGTTAGCGTCACAGTAATTTAGTACAATACATTTGGAATTAATTAGGGCACATGATTCCATGTTAAATAAAATGAAAAATTATTAAATATAACAGAACCAAGATAGTCCAGTTAAAAAATTTTAACATTTCTTGCGACGCAAATGCATATTAGAAATCTTTGTAACAAGTAAACACATAGCATCATCACCGTCAAGTAAGTCTCATCTCATGACATTACTGACTCTTAAACATTTAATTAAAAATTTTTAAATCATTCCTATTTTTGATGGCATAAAAACGGATCTAGCATGCTGTTAGGAATTCCTAATGACCCTCTAAGACCTTACAAAACATTCACTATGAAAACAAACATTACTGACATCAAGAAATTAATCTACTTTAATCCTTGGAAGTTATAGTGACGCATAAGCTGAGACTAATGACCCAAGACTTTAGCACCACAGAAGACTAAACGTCATAAATATCTGAAATTCTTACCTAGTAATCATACAAAAAACAATTAATAATCACTGAGAAATAAATCACAAAAAATACATAAAAAATTAAAGTCTGCCAAAAATGACAGGAAATCAAAAACAAAATTAAATACTTAAAAAATTAACAAGAAACTAATGGATATCAAAATGAAAAATTTCAATTACGATATCAAAATGGAAAGTTCCAAAAAACTGAATATTCTGTTCAATGTCCTGATACTTTAATACTACAAAATTCCTTATAGGCAAAACGAGACAGATCCGATATTATTAAAGAAACGTCAACAAAAACAAAACTATTAGCACACACATGGCTCTTACTTTCGATTGAAAACCTTTTGTTGAAATACTGCTCTCGAATAGACTTTGTTCACTGCCAATGAAAAGGATACATGTCTACAGAATTAATGACGAGAGAGAGAGAGAGAGAGAGAGAGAGGAGAGAGAGAGAGAGAGAGAGAGAGAGAGAGAGAGAGAGAGAGGCTGTTTCAGTAACATATCAAAAAGAGGAAATGCATTTCCGACGAGAGAGAGAGAGAGAGACGTGACTTCGTATTCCCATATTGATTGAATCTTCAAAACAATGACAGACACGACCAATTAAAAAAAAAAAAACACCAAGAAAGAAAAAATGCAATCTGAAACACCCGGACGAAAGAAAAGAAAAAACGCAATAAAGTGAGGTTTCATTCCAGTCCTCATCGCCATAGGAGTAACAGAAGATGCACCCCCCACCTGGGACAAAACTGGTTTAAACTGAGACACGAGGAAAAGGTTAAATGAAATGCCATTTTCGTAATGATCTCGAAGCGGAACCAGTTTTACCCAGGTTGTGTAGCAGCTGCTGCTGACTTCAGCCATTTATTGTTCCGCAAATGCTCTGCTTCGCTTTCCATTTTTTTTCTTTTTTTCAAAATTTCGAGTAGGCATCACGTCTGACTGATTTCGTGGATCATTGTGACCCACTGCCGCTTGCACAAAAGCTTCCCGAGAGTTTAGTTTAAGTAGCACTGGTATGAAGATGTAACGTTCAAGTTAAAGTTGGTCGTTGTGGAAGATGTAAAATAATATGAACTCCAAAAATAAAATATGCAATTTGGCTAATTTTAATACGAGTTATTTCAGAAACGTACACAATAAAATCAACTCCAAAACAATTAAATATTCTGAAGAGCCTCTTGGAACCTAGATTAACATATTGTGGCTAATTTTAATATGATGAGAGTTATTCCAGGAGCAGACACCAACGTCAAGGCTGAGAACTATAACAAGAATCCAGTTTTATTACTATCTTGATTACCAAGATAAATCATTTTATGGCACTGATAGCACTTTGGTGCTTAACTCTTTCAGGAAAATGGACCGCGGGGACTTTCAAAAAATCATAAAACCATTTCTTCTCTCTCTCTCTCTCTCTCTCTCTCTCTCTCTCTATATATATATATATATATATATATATATATATATATATATATATATATATATATATATATATATATATATATATATATATATATATATATATATATATTCTTCGTTTTAACGTGCTTTTTCCAATTTTTATATGGGGTAAGCACGATGCCTTCTTTTGAAGGACTTTGATTTTGGTGTTGGGTTAGGCCGTAGCCTCGATCGGCTGCCCTGCCTGACATCGGTTAGACCCTGGTAGCGAAATGTGTACATGTATCGTAC
>JANJGK010009083.1:2500-23426 GCA_039081455.1 Macrobrachium rosenbergii
AACTTATGTAACAGTAAGTCTGAAAACTGACAGTTTTTTTCGTCGATTTGCTAGTATTCTTCCACTGTACTTGAACCTTTTCCATTGTTCCCCCTTCAGCCACCATTTACGAGAAGTCTAGTGTATGAATAATTAATACTGCCTAGTGAAATTGCATAAGCTATTACCATGCAGTAAGTAGGGCTTAGGGAAAGTAAAGTGTAAGTAAATTTCAGGCAAGCCGGGGATCCTGGCCCATTGTTTGGAAGAGAAATACCCTTCCCAGTAATAAAACCGCATACGATATCCACTAGAGTACAAACCTTCGTTGCATTGTATTCTTTTATGGGAGCAGGGAAAATTGACTGTGTCAGGCGTTGACTAAAAATTCATGCAATTTCCTTGCTATCACTGCACATTCTTTCTTTGTTGGGACTAAGTGGGAAGTAAAGGGGTTTGATGTAACTCATCTGTTACAAAGTAATCCATTATTCCATTCGTAGTTCCCGACTGGTGACCTAATCCAATTAAGCAATTGTCTGCTTCAACTGACAGTTTATGTGTGCCTTCGGCGAAGCAGGGCTACATAAAATACAGTAATCAATTAAAAAACTCATCCGCCAAAGCCCACACGTAACACTGGCGTACCTAGCCAGGAGATCCTAATTAATTTAGAGAGAAAAGAATCGGGAATCACATTAATTACACCTCAACTTTAGAGAAAGTCAGATCATATTTAATTTTATGCTACTTTTCCAAACAAGGAGACAGGACAAGGAATTAGAGCAATAAGAATACCATTTTTATAGATAAGAAATTAGCGTAGGTAGGGAAGTGTGGACTGGGAGCAGCTAATTTATAATATACAATTACAAACTCTTAAAGAGAACGTTGCTGAGTTTGGACACTGTGCCAGCCGCATATTTCTCATGGTTGTTAGACGAGTTGTCAAGTCATATTTAATATTTTGCTATTTTCCTCGGCCAAGGATTAATGCATGATATTGATTTTTGAAAGAATTAACTATTGAACGACCAAGGACGGAGAAAGTGTGCCTAACGTTTCTCTCGTAGCTTAGGGCAGACAAAATTTGCGAAGTTTGCTGAATTTCAAAAGCAGTAACCGTGTTCAGCCTACGAAGAGCGTGGCAGAGTTAACAAGCTTTCATATCGCGGGAAGCATATCAAAAGTCTGTCATTAATATAGCAAGCGAAAGGCAACAGTTAATTTCATAATCTGCAGCCCCACTCCAGTTAACGTAAATTCCGGCCCGCCAAGACGACGATGAATCCATTTTCCTTTTGGGTCGCTAACAGCCACTCAGTAAGCAAACAGCAATTAATTCCATGCGAGAAAGAAAAAAAAAAAAAAGCAAAGCTCAGAGTGATTTCATTTTCCATCTCCATGAAGTAAACTCCTTTGCATTGTTGGTGCATTTAGTTAAAATTTGTATTTCTACATTTGCTTCGTTTGTCTTGTGAGGGAAATTCAAGTGCTTTGTGTGATTCAATTGTTAACAAACACGCTTCAAGACATAGTGTATTCATCCGCCGAGACTGCACCTAGCCGCATTTTGTTTTGAATTTTGCTGCCTTATAACGGGATTTGTCCGAGATTTTGGGAAACGGGTTGACTGCTCATTGTCCGCCATCTTAAAACCCTTGTGGGTATTGTATGATTGGTTTCTGGTGGCCACAGCCACCTTAGCCTCTGCCTCCCTTGCCACTTCGGGAACTACTTTATTTTGCGTAGTAAACTGCCCCTCGCAAAATCTTAGCCAGACATAGACTTCAATAGATAGAAAATAGGACAGGGTTCCATAAAATATATAAAAACAAGACATAATTTAGTCAGGGAATGACAGGACTTAGTTAGGAAATATATAACAAAAGGTTCCTATACAAATACCCCGATGTAAGAAATTACATGAAAGAAAAGAACTTAATTTTAATCATAACTTCTCAGAGTAAGACGTCCGACTCGGGCCACAGGGAAAGTTACGATTGCTAAAACAATCCCCTAAAATAACCCACAAAGACATATCTCCAAATAAGAACCCTGCCAGTATGCAGTTATAATAATTTTACTTAAATTTCTCAGGCAGCACGAATTTGCTGGCTGAATCTCTCTCTCTCTCTCTCTCATCTATCCAAGTAAGCATTCAACCATAAAAACTACGAAGTGTATGTGCACCCTCTTCATAGAAAGTATGGGCTGACACTGGGATAATTAATTAAACTAACCTAAATAACCAGAAACACCTCTGTCCCACAAACAGATGAGGACAAGTTAAGATTAATTACAGTTAGAAACTGTCGGTTACAAGTGAGGTCTTTTATCCAGACCTAAGCAGAAAGTAGCCTTTCTCACTCTGCAGGAAAAGGGAGTAGCACAGCGGGCACTGGAACCAGACACTCACAAGGGCCTCAAATCTGAGGCACTGTCATCAACCAAATAGCTTAATCTGAGCCACTGTCATCAACTGAATAGCTTAATCTGAGGCACTGTCATCAACCAAATAGCTTACACCTCTCTCTCTCTCTCTCTTTTACCTTCCCTTTCTCTCTCACTCATTTGTTACGCTCTGCTTGGGTAGAGCGCATTTTCCCCTGACATACAAACTAGTTGGACTCAGGTAAAGAGCTCCTAGGAACGCACTGGCACCATAGTGCCAACAACCAAAGAAGAAAAACCAGCAAAAGGAACACAGAAGAAAAGTCCTTTTGTACCTATGCTTCCACCAGTACATAAAGATACTGAGTGCCACTAGTGTGACGTTCACATGTCACACTCAACCACAGTGCCACCTTATTGAAAAGGTGCCACATCACTGAAGAGTCACCCTAATTCTGAGGGACACTTCCTTGCTGGCCAAGTACATCCAGTCGACCTGGATAGACGCCCTTACCCACCAGAACCATGGCAACAGAGAATCATAGAGCCTTTATGGAGCTGGGGACGGCAGCAGGTCTCACGGGATTGGACCTTACCAAGTGGGTTAAGGAACAGCTGAATGACTTGGCCAAGCAAGAGAAGGAAGAAAGACTGGAGCATCAGAATTATGAAGCCAAACAGAGGCAGCTGGAAGACGAAATAGAAGAAAGGAGAAGACAGCATGAACTAGCACTCAAGGAAAGTGAGCAAGCTCTCAAGGAGAGTTAGCCAGCTCTCAAAGAAAAGGAGCTTGAGCTGGAAAAAGCTAGAAAAGAAAATGCCGAAGCTATGGCTATACACCAAGCCTCCAACCCCACACCTGTTGCACCAAATGCTCCAATCTCAAGCATTAATTCCTTCGTTCCCAAATGTACTGAGGACGAGCCAGAAGCATGGTTGGAGGAAATAGAGGCACTCTTTGATAACTACAGCACCACCGAGACAGAGAGGGCCTTAGTACTAGCCAAGCACATGGAGGGAAAAGCTAATGCAGCAGTTAGCTCACTGGAGAAGAGTCAGAGAGGCAACATGGCTGAAGTGCATAGTCATCACAAAGGCCTACGAAATAACCCCGGAGAAATGCGACAGCAGTTCCGAGGCCTTGCCAAGGAAGTTGGCTGGTCTTGGACTGAATGGGCCTGTCACAAGACCCAGTCTGGTACCTGCTGGTTCCACTCCTTGTCTTGCACTATGTTTGAGGACCTCTTCAATTGGATCATGCTGGAGGATCTTTACCAATGTGTGCCTGGACCCCTTGCTGTATAACTAAATGATAAGCAACCCACCACCCTTATGGAAGCCTGCTGCATGGCTGATTCATGGGAAACCTTCATCCAGTCCCACAGCACATCTCAGCAGCGCATAGTGCCACCCGGGTACCCCTCAGGCTCGACTCGCCCAAAGAACGGATTGCCTAGCAATCCTCCGTGCACCCACTGTAAGAGGGTGAGGCACACTGAAGCTGAGTGCCGATACAAGCTCAGCACTAACAAGCAGCCTCCTACTAACAGCCAGAACTCCTCTCCCTCTACATTCACGCAATACTCTCCACCAACGGTCACCGCAGGCCACCAAGCCCCTGCAAGAGGCCAGTGCCGATCCTGTGGTGCTGCCAGCCACTACAGTGCTGGACATCCAGCCTGTCCACATCATGTTTCCACCACCAAGTTCGTCAACCTCATTAGCACATTCTCCATGGCCGGGCCGCAAAAGATCCTTTACCCTGAGAGACTGGAGACCCAGTTCATCTCAGTGGGCCCCCTTAAGGGCTCTAGCCTGCCCGTAACCCTTCCAGTCATGGTAGACACTGTGGCAGATGTTAGCCTGATCTCCAGGGCCCAAGTACCTGCCAGTGCCATGGTTGACGAGCAAATCCGTTGGGAGATGAAGTGGATAGAAGGCCACACCATTACTGTTCCCACAGTCAAGCTCCAGGTCACGACACCTTGGGGTACGCTACCCCACCGCCTTGGAGTGGTGGGTGGAATTCGGCCCAGAGTGGACTTCCTGTTGGTTGGGACCTCCTCTGGGGAAGCCCTTCATCAATGTCACTTCGCAGCCACGCTGCCTCCTCTATGGAGGCCCAGACTGTAGGAGAACCCAACAAAGAAAACCCATCTTCTGCCCACTGAAGTGGCCAGCGGAAGAGGCATGCACCAAACCATTCTCGGCCTAGCCCTCTCCATTCGTGAAGGGGCGGCCAACAAAGAGGTCCTCCCTCTCCCCGAAGAGACGTTCAGGAGGAGCAGTACCACTGTGGGATGCGTAAGCGGACAGGTCACTCCACAAAGTGGGAGGGCTGCCCAAGTAAGCAACGCCCAGCGGAGCCCCCGAACAAGACTCTCCAAGAGGCTCTGATCTCCAGCTGGGGCAGGAATTTCTGCCACAGTCAAATTCAAGCCATCCACGAGGTATTGCACCTCCAGACCCCTTGTCAGGCATGCCTGACCCCCAACCGCTGCCAGTGCCACTTGCGAGCCCTGAGCAGTGCCACGCTCCGTCCGGCACGGACGCTGAACCATCAATTAAGAAGGACCCTGTGCCTGGTCCAAATCAAGAGGTGGATCCTCCTCTGGGAGATCCAGGATCCCTCACGGCACTAATCATGGCAACCAGAAAGCCTCCGGCACCCGATACTTCTTCACCAAATCCGTCCCCAGAGAATGAACCCCTGGTGGACCAAACTGTCACACCTTCTCTGGGAGACCAGTGTGATGAACCACAGTTGGTTCTTCAGGTTCTAAAATAAAAACAAAAAAAACAAATAGAATGAGACTGGACTGACTGGCAACAGTTGTGACAAACCACGGAGGAAGGAGCGAAACAAAACCACTGAAGCACCTTAAAACTGATTCATCTTAATAAAGTTATATACATTAAGCAAAAATGAGTCAAGGTTTGGCAATATCAGAAATCACATAAACATTACTTATTGTGAATTAATAAACAGTCAGAATAAAAAACAACTGTAGCTAAAACCGAGTTTCTCTACCAAAAACCAGTAACATCAATAACAATGAACAAACATAATCATCGCATTAACTCAGTCAACAATAAAATACAAAAACACTTCAGCTACATCACATAACCAAGCAGTTACATTACAAATAAACAACAGGCAGCATAAATAATAGGAAACCACAGCTTACAACATAATTAACAATAAAACAGCATAAACACCATACTCAACCAGCATAAAAAAAACACACTACCCCAGGGTAGCACAATATAAAACAAACAGACTATCTCCATAGAGACGTCGAGACAGACCCAGCTGTCGAAGAGGATGAAGATACTCAGACGAACTCTGTGAAATCATCAAAGCAGCCAGTGACTGCAAACAGGAACACATCCAACACACAGATGATCAAGGCAGAAACGTCAAGACAGCAAATCTGCTGCCAAACAGGAACCAATTCCCCAGATGATTATGATTTAGTCACCCAACCATCCTCTGTTACCACAGCCAACAGGTAAAATGATACCTGCTGAAAAAAATAAGGACTCCTTGCTGCTGTGCTGCTGAGACCTGACCCACTGCCATACCAAACCCGACTGCCACAGTCAGTACGAAGGCGACAGACGTCAACTTAACACACACAAAAACAAATGCCAACGGGTAAGGAGGCAACACCCACAACAAGGGAACAACCTGTGAATGATTGCTCTAAAAAAACAACCTCTAAACTTCACACCACAAACTGGCCTCCTTGGACGCAGAGGTCGAGATCGCTCTCACTCCGGTTGTTGCAGCTGCTGGAGTAGGGAGCCCTCCTGTAGCTTCTGAAGTTACTCCTGACTTCACACCCGCTAGCCCCTCTGGCCTTTCCCCAGAGTTGGTGCCCTCATTACCTCCTACGTCTGACATAGATAGGCCTTGGAGGAACCCGAAGAAGATGAAGGGGCGGAAGAGAGCCAAGTAGCTGCAGAGCCATGAACTCATCCTGTCACTAGCGCCCTCTCAGCACAGTGCCTTACCATCTTGGAGTGATCCTGGACCCTTGCCCTGAGGAGGTAGCCAGCGTGATCTCTACCATACAGTAGCCTAGACCAGATTAAGTACACAAGGATAGTAACCTTATCACTTACACCTTCCATTGAGCTGCAGTAACACGTAAGTACTGTGTAACTGAAATCAGACAATCTAAACTATTGTGAAAAGAGCCCCTATGCTCATGACACGCATGGCCTAAGACCTCAGTGAGGCAAGCATTTATCATATGAGGCAAACCTCATGTATTAACCAGTAATTACCAATTGTAGTGCAGAAAACCTTGTAATTTAGCTAGTTCATTGTCCCTTACGTTGGTGCTACGGCCGTGTTAGGATAGGTTAGGATAGTAGATACCATAGAATGTACCATTTGGCTATGTCTAAAACATTATGATTATAGGAGGTAGCACGTAATAACCGTAAGCACCTTTAAGCACAGTTAGGATTCTGTAAGTAAGTGATCAAAGCTCATATCCTATCTAGAGTTAGGTAGATCCGTAGCTAGTTAGACTGCATGGGACAAATCTGCTCAGGGGAGAAGAGTAACGTAAAAGAGGCGAACAGCTTGCTTAGTACAGACCTTGGAGCTTTAATAAATATTCTGCTGTTCACCCTCTCTGCATTATTTTAGTAAGAATGTCCTTCTAACAAAGACAGGACAGCGTCTCTGTCAAAGCTAAGCAGGCAGAGGTAGGCCGTGTTTTTGAAAAATAACCGCTTTCAGTAGCTGATAAGTTAGCATTAGGGGGCCTAACCCACAGAGAGGGTTTTACCAAGTCGCCTCTAGTGAAGGTGGTCTTACGCTTCCTTTTCCTCTGTCCTATACATTCGGCAATGTCTCTGTCAATTTTTCAGAATGCCAGGGGCTATGTACGAACGTATGGACAAACAGCTTTGCCCTATGCTGTCCTGACTGAGGCCAGTAGAGAGAGATCGACTTTGAGACTAAGAGCATGTGTCGTGCCAAGGCTAACTTTATCCTTTGTCCTTTCCTGTCTTTCTATTACTCAGTGAATCGACAAGAAGTGTTATTTGAGAACCCCGATCGGCAGTTGCAGTGTGCAAGCAACTTATGCAACGGTAAGTCTGAAAGTTGACATTTTTTTTGTCAATTTGCTAGTATTCTTCCACTGTATTTAAACCTTTTCCATTGTTCCCCCTTCAGCCACCATTTATGAGAGAACCTGGTATAATCATATTTCTTGTATAATCATATTTCTTTTATGAAGTCTAGTGTATGAATAATTAATATTGCCTAGTGAAACTGCATAAGCTATTCCCGTGCAGTATGTAGAACTTAGGGAAAGTCAAGTGTAAGTAAATTTCAGGCAAGCCAGGAATCCTGGCCCATTGTTTGGAAGAGAAATACCCTTTCCAGTAATAAAACCGTGTACGATATCCACTGGAATACAAACCTTTGTTGCGTTATATTCTTTTACAGGAGCAGGGAAAATTGACTGTGTCAGACATTGACTAAAAGCTCATGTAATTTCCCGCTATCACCGCACATTCTTTCTTTGTTGGGACTAAGTGAGAAGTAAAGGGGTTTGATGTAACTCATTTGTTACAAAGTAATCCATTATTCCATATGTAGTCCCAGATTGGTGACCTAATCCAATTAAGTAATTGTCTGTCGTTTGAGGGTAACTTCAGCTTCAATTGACAGTTTACGTGTGCCTTCGGCGAAGCAGGGCTACATAAAATACAGTAATCAATTAAAACCTCATCCGCCAAAGCCCGCACATAACAATATATATATATATATATATATATATATATATATATATATATATATATATATGTGTGTGTGTGTGTATATGCATATATAATATATATATATATATATATATATATATATATATATATATATATATATATATATATACATATATATATATATATATATATATATATATATATATGTATGTGTGTGTGTGTACACACATACATATATATATAATATAAAGATTAGCGCCAAAATAAGCTAAAAAACATCCTCCCTTCTGCTTTTGCTTGGCCAGTAGATAGACCTCTGTCTATTTGAACTTGTGTAGAGGTAGTGAAATCTGGTTCGGGGTGGTTCAGGGTAGTTCAGGGTAGAAATCCAGAGGGTATTAAGCCCAGCTCAGGAGATAATCTTAGCCTAGGGCAGTAACTTGCTGGGCTCTCTTTCTTTCGTACAGGAGCTGCAACCTGGGGTCAGTCCATTGCCCCCCGCCTGCACCCGATCAGAAGTAATAAAAGGCCACGATGCCAGAGGATCGCTCTCACACACAGGCCAGACGTGAATGTAGGAGGTCACAAGTTAAGACATTTCACCCCCACCCTTCTTCGTCGCCACGTGGACCGCTGCCCCTTGCTTTGTAACCCAACCACGTGGCTAGTATCTATCGCAAGCGGTGAAATGCAACCCCAGAGCGAGCGGGATTTCAACTGCACCCCTTTATCATCACAAGGGCGCCCCTCCATCATTCCACTGATCTACGACCCACGAGTACGTCTTTGGTGGGAGGCCTTTGTCTACACACACACACACGTGGGCCCCTTGCAGACACCTTTGGGAAGGACTGGAACGAAGCCCCGATGTCGACCTCAGCCTTAGACACTCCTGTGGGACGGTAAAGAGTTGCTTAGTCACGTTACTTTCGCCCTTGTGCATTTATTAGACTTCTGGGCACGTATCTTGGATGTCCCCTGAATTTCTTGGTTCAGTCCCAGCCCACGTGTTCACTGCTCTCCTGCTCAAGTCACTAGTCAAGCCTCAAGGCTGTCCTTGGCGCCCTCAGCGCACCCTCGAGTAGAAAGCATTCCCCAAATTCCAGCCTTAGATCGTAACCTGTGTCCCCTAGCGTTTCAGAAGGACGATCGTAGCAGAATTCTCCTTGGTCCGCGTGCCTGGCATTAACAAGCTTTTCCTTCCCCCCCTCCCTCCCCTTGGGAGGACTTTCAACTGCAGCAGCAATCTAATTTTGACTTAATTAATTTACCTTTGATCCTGTCTGTTATGGAAATGTACCTATTTTTGTACCCACGTGTTTCACTCATCGTCCCTTTGAGAAAGAGCCTTAAGTTCCTGTATAACTCCTTTTGTTTCCTGTTTTATATGCTCCTGGTTATCTTACAAGGTCATTGTAGAGTAAAGTAATGAATGATGAGACTTAAAATCTACCGGCACCAGGAAACATATAAAATATATATATATATATATATATATATATATATATATATATATATATATATATATATATATATATATATATACCTGCACCAGGAAACATATAAAAAAAATATATATATATATATATATATATATATATATATATATATATATATATATATATATATATATATGGATTATGAAACGTTGGGAATAAACATGTAATCAAATGGCTAATCAAGAGTATTCCTGTCCGCCTTCCCGTTTGATGTCTGTATTCGGGCATTCCCGTCCCTTGCTCATTGGTATATATATATATATATATATATATATATATATATATATATATATATATATATATATATATATATATATATATAGAGAGAGAGAGAGAGAGAGAGAGAGAGAGAGAGAGAGAGAGAGAGAGAGAGAGAGAGAGAGAGAGAGAGAATGTCTAATACCATATTCCGCTGGCCTACGACGTTGATGAAATGACACTGATTGCTACATTACTTAACAAAGTGCTGCACCCTTGGCGCTATTACAACATACGCCTTCCAGACAACTTTCAATATTCAGAGTAAAGAAATACAGAAATATACTTAAGCCTTTCTGTATTTTATTCTAAACAACGAAATACAATTTCATATCACAGAGTGGAATGTACGACAGTCAACGTTAAAAAAATTAACAAACTGAATGTCAGTTATAATTATTATTCCTCTGAGCATTTTCAAATTCTAAGAATGACGATTACCTTAACACAATACTAAAGCACTTTTACATTAATAAAAAGTCATACGTTGTATATCTGTATGTCTGACGGCTGAGGTGCTTATTTTTATGAAAAAACCATATAACAACAAATTAGAATTACATGATATATTACCATAACTTCATGTTTATTAGTTACATCAACAATACACGCGAATCCATAGTCAAAAAACGCTCTCAACACTGAAAATCATAATAATATTGCTGAAATACAAGTTTTCATAATATGACGAGACGCGGCGCTGTTATTTTACAATTAAGTGAATGTGATGATAAAAATGTGTCAGCAACACCTTTGCTACCAACGAAGGGCCGTATGCAAAAGGGAAGGGCGTGTCCTAGTTTACGCTATTTCGTAACAATGTGGTATTGAGGTGTGTGCCACAGTTTCTGTGTACAAGTGTCATTTAAATCCAGGAACTGAGTAACTGGCAACAGCACGTGAGTCCAACGATGTTGCTAAAGGATAAACTAACTATGGAAAGTCAGAATGTTTCTGTTTCTGTGTGAGCTCAATGTCTTTCATCATGCGAAAAAATTTAGCGAATATTTTCCTTCTTAAAATCTTCAGCTGGAAATCTTATGGACAGTGACAGACTATAAATCCAAGAGGGCTCCAAAGGGAAATCAACCTCCGGAGAAGGACAAATTGTAGGAAAAGGTGATAAATAAGTAAATATAAGGGAATAGAAAATAAGACTGATGCACCTGAAATTCAGGAGACATCAGCAGACAGCAGGAATGAATTTGCTCATCTCTTAAATACTCGTAGTTGGACATCAGGAGATTCCACGACTGCACTAGGGAAACTATTCCACATTCAGTTTTAGCCAAGATATAACTCCTAGCAAACTGAGTAGTACCAAACCTGATGATAGAAAATCACACAATTTGCAGCAGCAACCTGCCTAGTATTGCAAACAAAAACAGCTAGGTCAGGTAGAGAAGTGGGCAAAGGATGTTTGTCGTTGCAGTGCATTTTAAGCAACAAACATAATGAACTCGATCCTTCCTTTAATACCAGAGATGATAGAGCGAAGGTAAGGAAAACCATACCCTTAAATATGGAAGGTTAAGTTTTTATCTTCGCAAAGTCTGTCTTTCCTTGCAATGCTGTACCAATAAGACTTGATTCTACAATTTCTACAGACAAACTCTTGCTCTTTTGTCTAAGCGCTCATAGACATCTGTGAAGATTTGCCTCCTTTAAGGAAATCAATGACAAGAGAATAATTTAGCTACGTAGCACATTCTAATAACTGGGAAGTGAGGACATCAAAGTTCATTAACCGACTGCCTTCCACACATTTAGGAAAGGTAAAGACGAGTAACATTTACATATTACAATTTATACTCAGGTCAAATACAGTGTTCACGCATTAAGGCTGAAGCAGAGGGAAGAGATTAAGAATTGAACTAAGCAGTCAACTACATCCGTCTTCGGATTTACCTTTGGCGGTTCCTCTATCTGTCTTCGTTCGGTCTCTTCTATCTGCCATTTGTAGTAATCATCTCTTCTATGTAATGAATGAAGATAAGTCTTTATTTTTAATGATTATCTATAAAATTTCATATGTTAAAGTTCCTCGGTCACCTTATGGAACCCACAGGATGCCGCGGTTTCAAATATCCGTTTTCCAATGCTTCTCGCATATTGGCTGCAATAATTTGTACATGCGCCATTTCCTAAATGCAGCTACTCTTTCAGAGGCATATTGCTCTAAGAAGAAGTTAAAAATTTTGGGTTCATATTTACTGACATTTGCCTAAAAACGCATTTTGCAATACCAATCATGCTTCAGAGAGTAGCCAATGAAGTTTAATTAGAATGGCCATAATTTCATCAAACCAGTGTTAATTCATAATTGGTTTGGCTTCCTTATAAATTAGTCATTTGATTTCTTCAATAAATAAGTTGCCACAGCAGTAAAGAGACTGCAGCAGCAATCAATTCTTGTGACTGACGATATCAAGATCAAATTTCGAATAAAAGTTCATTCAAATGAGCCAAATTACAAACATACATACATATACCCATATACATAAACACACACACACACACACGCACACACACACACACACACACACACACATATATATATATATATATATATATATATATATATATATATATATATATATATATATATATATATATGAGAGAGAGAGAGAGAGAGAGAGAGAGAGAGAGAGAGTTTTTGAAAAATAAAACAATTGTTACATAAAACAATAAAAAAGACAAAAAAATTCTTAGATCCTACCTTAGATATCATGAACAAAACATCGTTCATTGAAAACGTTTCAATGAACGATGGAGTTAGCTTAAAGTAGTTGCTATCCTTTTTGAATGCAAGCCATATCCCGAGGGAATTTGATTTGGTTATAAAGGTCGTTTTTTACTTGCTGCAGTCTCCTCGGGCCAAAATTCCATTCAATAGCGTAAGAACTAAACTAAACAACGCTGTACTTATCTTTAGGAGAATTCCATTAATATCTTAAGAAAATAGTTCTGATGCTTTATTAGTGTCCAGTAAACTTTTCAATATGCAGGCCATGCCCAAATATATTATATATATATATATATATATATATATATATATATTATATATATATATATATATATATATATATATATATATATATACCAAGCTATTAGAACAAAATGTTCCCACACAATAGTTCCATGTTAAATAGAATAGAATTATTATAATTATTATAATTGAACGCTTTATACATGAACATGCATCAACTTTCGGCAAAGCGTCTCTTGTTTCAAAAAGGAATCGACGAGCGTGACTTCATTAGGACCGGCACGTGTCGGCTAATTAATAAGCTAAAGCTACAAATACCGCAGGTTAACAAATTACCTGGTTGAAACTCGACAGAAAGGCAAAAGCCTTTAACAAGTACTTCACTCCCAGAACTGGGGCTCTCACCAAAATCATCCAGAAAATGTATTTAGCTACGACCATCACATGTCAAAGACAGGTACGCCAATAATCAATGGTAATCATTAATCTGGGTAGTTTATTACACCCCTTTTGATATTCAGAGATATTGAAACGTGAAATCTCTTCCTTGGGATAGACGACAGAACAGGCAACTTAACGACTGACCATAAGGGTAAACTGTAAGCCCCTCTTAAGCGAAAAAAATGCAAAATGAGGAAAATATACACATATAAATACAGTCATGGCAACAGTCTGAAATCCTTAAACTCCGAGAAGAATCTATCAAAATACGCAAGTAGAGAGGAGGTCCATGAGGCATGTACAATACTTATATACAGTTCACCTTATAATAACAAATAAACTGAAGCGAAGGCAGTAACGGGAATACTTGAAAAAATAGCGACAAAGGTTTATCATAGCAATGGAGGATAAAAGCTGCAAAGAACTGCAGAAATAGATTCAGGTAAAGTGGCAGTTGTAAATGGTGTATTACCATAAGAGCAAAGTCAGAGGAAAACATTTTAGAAATGTTAAAAACGAAAGGGTGGAGTGATGGAGAGATGATTAAAATCATTGCCAGCAAAACGACAATAAAAGAAAATACATATTGAGACACATGAAAGGGAGGGTGCTAGGAGAGTAGGAGACATGTAGGGAAGAATGCTGCACTATGCACCATCTAATGTAACAGATGAGTCTCAGTTAAGGGAAACGCTCAGAGTTAACAAAAAATACCATACTGATTTATTAAAAATAAAAGAATGCATTATAGCTAAAGGTGAAGTATGAGATGAGGAGGAACATCTGAAGTTGAGGGAGAATGCATTGGGATATTGTAGAGAGGATGAACATCTTAATGTTGCATATCGTGTACTGCAGTGGGCAGATCACTTCTGTAACCTACGCTACACAATGGATAGTGAGGATGATATCGGGAGAGCATAAGGCAAAGAGCAGCAAAAGCCTATATGAAGAAGAGTGAGATTGCGCAGCACTGACAAGAGCATCAAGTATCCCAGTAATATAAAGACAAACCCTGTGAAGCATAAATAGGGCCTACCACGGCAATTACTTCTCTAGCAACAAGGAACTGGACGCTAACAAATAAGCTGAGTGAGATTTTGCCGAGGTGTGACTACATAATATTGATATTCATGGGAGGAATGCACTGGAAAGAACATTACCACAACTGATAAGACTGCAAAGAGATAGGGTGGCAAGGCCCTAAGACATCAAAGATTGAGATGGTTTGGTCATGTGGGTAGAAGGAGGAACATCTAGTCAGAAAATATGGAAGAAGCACGCTGATGACCAGTAAGAGGCTTAGAGTTTCATGGAGTAAGGGCATAGATCAGGACGGGGACCAGGTAGGAATTAGGGCAGAACTACGTAAGAGACAAACAGGCTGGAGGTAATTCATGTCACGTCTAACACCAGGAAGGAAAACCCTAACGCAAATCTTTCAATGACTATATATTTATATATATATATATATATATATATATATATATATATATATATATATATATATATATATATCTATATATATATATATATATATGTGTGTGTGTGTGTGTGCGTGTGTGTGTGTGTATGTATGTGTGTATATATATTATACATATATATATATATATATATATATATATATATATATATATATATATATATATATATATATAATGGAAAGAACTGTAAAGTATTAAATCTTCATAACTTAAATTATTTTCGTTTTTTTAAGTTACACAAAGGAATGGCAGTCACTTCATTTAATTGCTAATATACTTTAATGTGTTAGCTGTCCTATCAGAAACTGTTGTTGGACGTCCTTGTTGCTTTTCGTGGAACAAGACGTAGTAAGTATCTTGAGAGAGAGAGAGAGAGAGAGAGAGAGAGAGAGAGAGAGAGAGAGAGAGAGAGAGAGAGAGAGAGAGAGGCAATCTCAGCAATTTGACTCCGTAAGTGTTGGAAGTTCTCCCTAACTTCCATTTTGGCCTTTACTTATGAAATATTATTCCACTCGCCTAGCAGAAATTGCTCATGAAATCGATGGCGGTGTTATGGCGGTGTCGTCGTGTTATGAAACCATTTTCGGATCCGGTATTTTTCAAATCAACGTACGCAAGACGACCTTGAGGGTCTTTTTACTATCTCATTATGTAAACAGTCCTCGTAAAAAAGACAGTACGTGTAAAAAAAAAAAAACATTGGATTTTTCATATCAATTACACATTTATTATTTTCAGTAAGTTTAGATAACTTTCGATCTAAAAACCAATTTAAATCATAGGTTTCTCAGTGTCAATATCTACCCTTGTATTATGTGTTGCCAAATGTTGCGCACAGTGATTACCTTTGAAAGTCAATGTTTCTACTCAGTGTGAGAACGACAACAAGACATAAGATGGTTTTCTTTCTTTAAGAAAAAAAAACGTGTTAATTAGTGCTGGTGGTGAATTTAAGGTCGTTTCAATAACACTGGCATCCTCTGCGGGATCTCTTTCTCTAATGTCTGAAAAGAGATAATTAGGAACTCACATTTTGAGTAATTGCCTCTTTGCCAGTTTAAGAAAAGTCTCTCTCTCTCTCTCTCTCTCTCTCTCTCTCTCTCTCTCTCTCTCTCTCTCTCTCTCTCGTTTTGGGCACAATTTTAAAATTATTTGTTGTTCATTTTACTGATTAATTGGTTATGCCGGGAAAGAGTTGGTCGTTTTTGTTAAAGGACGAATGAATGTTGAAAGAGATGAAAGAGTTGTTTCTCTAGCAATTGAAAGATGAAATTGCAGCTGGAAGAGGATAACTTGCAGCTGAAATGCGTTTGTGATCATTGAAAGTGAGCGGTATTGAAAATTCGGCCCAAGTTGACAATTGCTACTTATGGTAGATAACATGATCCTCTGCAGTTTTTTCTCTTTGGGTGAACCATAAATGCTTTATATTATCATTATTACTTCATAATCATAAAAATGCTCCTTGCATTATTCATAAATAATCGTTTTATTATTTATGTGGTTCCTAACATTTCTGTAAGAATTGGTATTGTTATTTTAATGGGATAATCATAATTATTTTACTGTGATAATTATACCTATTGCACTTATAATTGCGGATAATAATCATAATCACAATAACTTAATATTGACTTTTCCCTTAACAAGGACTGGCTCCCGAAAAAGACAATACGATAATCAATGTCCCATTCACCCCTACCCCAAACCCTCGCCCCCACCCCGCATACCCAATGTGGGACTGACAAACCCATCTGGTCAGTGTAGCGAACGCCATTTAAGAATCTGCTGACCTCGCAACCTTTTTCTTTCCACTAAAAAAGAGAAAGGTTTTTTTAATGTTAACGTTTTCCATTTTGTTTCACGAATCTTTTAGAGTTTAAAATCATTTTAAACAAGTAAAAAATGCGCCGAAGTTTCTTTGGAGCAATCGAGTTTTCTGTACAACCGCTACAGCGTATAATCAAGGCCACCGCAAATAGATCTATTTTTCGGTGGTCTCGGTATAATGCTGTATGAGCCATGGCCCATGAAACTTTAAACACGGCACGTGGTGGCCTATCCTATATCGTTACCAGAAGCACGATTATGGCTAACTTTAACTTTAAATAAAATGAAAACTACCAAGCCTAAAGGGTTGCATTTTGGTATGTTTGATGATTGGAGCGTGGATGATCAACATACCAATTTGCAGCCATCTGGTCTCCGTAAGTGTTAAGATCTGAGGGCGGACAGAAAAAGCGCGGACAGAAAAAAGTGCGGACGGAGAGACAAAGCCGGCACAATAGTTTTCTTTTGCAGAAAACTAAAACTGATGAAATGCGATACTTTATCTGTACACTTACAAATAAATACATTCTCCTGCACACAAATAAAATTTTCTACTTGCAAAGTTTTTTTCTTTTTCACGAATTAAATCGCGTCTACTGGCTGATCAGAAATTTCATACATGTCTAGAAATGCAGAAATCATAGTCTCTGAGAAAATAAGAGTATTTAGGCAGAAATACTTAAATATTTCATCATTATGTACCAAATCGATATAAACCAAATCAATTTCAATTACATCACATTCTAAAACACGATTTGCATTTTTCAAAAAACTTGTAACAATTCTCAAAGGCATTATATCTTACAAATTCTAATCAGCCAATCACTCGCCCTATCACCATCATTTCTAGGACTTTTATCAATAAAAAAACAAGATACTTTTTGTTTTGTAAACTTTTTGATTGCCTTTGTTACACCCGGTGCAGGCACAACGTCAAACGTTTTCATATTTTCGCAATATTTTTTATTTTTGCATCTTTTGTACCCGCTTCATTCTATTACCCTTCACAATAATTACTTCATTTAAAGTGGGTGGCAATATATTCAGTCCACAAAATATCCAAATTTACATTTCTTATTCTAACCTTAGCTTGCTGTTCAAGCCTTCTGAATTTATTTTCCACCCCCCAACACACCCACACACTGCAGTTTTATTTCTCCCGGTGGATCTTACCGAGAATCACCACTAAATTTTTATCGAAAAGAAAAGAGGAGTTAAATGTGAATGGTAAAACAAAAATGGGTAAAAGAACTGACAGATGAAAAGCGAGTAAGGATACACCGAATAAAAATACTACAACTGAAATAAAACGCAAAAGACTCTTGGTTTGTAAAATAATATCAGTTTAAGACTAAAATTCCATGCAGATTTATGCTTGTGTTTTCAATCATTCTTCCTAAACGCTCTTTTAATATCACATAACCTTCAAAACCTCAATTTGACGACGATATCTTCCCGCAAGGTTTCCCAAAGTTCCTTCTTCCAGGAACTGATTCTTCTACCTCTATTTCCAATGATTTGTCTATTGCTTCTCTTTCATAATATGATACCTTCCCTCGACAAAATCAAGGTCTGACAGTCAGTAAAGAATCTTATCCTTCTTTCGAGAGGATCTGGGGCGGAAACATCACTCAAATAAAATGATCCGAACATTGAAGCAGTGCATCAGGGTAATCATGTGATGACTGGCGCAGAAATTGGTACCGGGAAACTGTTCCAAATCAATCTACCTAAGCTCAAGTGGGACAGCGAGGAAAACACGGAACCAGTGGTCGGCTGCATGGGAGGGGAAAGCTTATTAGAAGGGATGGATGGAAAGGATGGGACAAGAAGAAAGCTAAGGAGGGCAATACTGTATTTTCTTTTTACCTCTTTTACGAATCACACCTATTGTTTTTCATAAGTAATATTCGGAATGATTACTTTACTTTCATTTTTGTACTATATTGCAGAGACAAAGAAAGGAAAACAAAATATTCTTTTCTCTTGACTGCAGCATTTACTGGTAAAATTATGAAAGCAGAACGAGACTACTGAAAAATGCTCAGCGTTGAGAATTCATCAATAAATTTTGGACAAAAAGACGAGTCAACAAAATATCTAACCCCTTCCAGCGATTCAGGTGTGAGTTTAATAAAAGACATTCCATATCTGAAAGAAAAACAAACTCCAGAGTTTTTATCGCCATTTATGAAACATGAATATGAAGCCAGGAGAAAACAGGAAGCGGAAATTCGAGCGGAGATATAGATTACCTGGTGGCCTTGAGAGCAGGTGCGGGCAGGCTCTTTATTAACAGACTCAGTTTCCTATATAATTATAATATATATAAACACACATATATATAATATTTCTATATATATATATATCTATATATATGCACATATATAGATATATATATATCTATATACATGCATATATATATATGCATATACTGTATAGATAGATAGATATATATATATATATATATATATATATATATATATATATATATATATATATATATATATATATATATACTGTATATATGTTTCTGTAGCAAAGTACGTACGAGAAAGCAATGTGAACTAATCTGACAAAATATTGGATAATCTTCAACTCTGAGCAGTGCTTGAGTAAGAGAGAGAGAGTACAAAAATAAGTTCTACGTTAATTCAACGAACGCCATCAGTTCCTTGCTGCGAGAGAACTGCATCGCCAAATAAAATCTTATTACCGTCTTACGAGCAAAAGTTTGGGATTTGATTTCATCCAATAACACCTTCAATACCGCGTTCCCTCTTCTCCAAAAGGGCTCTTCGATTTTCCAATATTACCTGTAATTCTAAGAGACTACCTTTGATATCGAAGTGGATGTCCTGCCTGCGGAGGACTTTATTGGATTTGCTTATTCCTGGTACAGATAGAAAAGTTACGTATTTCTTTTTTGTACAGAAAAGTTTTCATTTTTTCTGTCTTTCAGTATATGTGGTCTCTCTTCCGTATTTTAGGGACGTGGAATCTTTATTTTTTTTATGTATTAAGCTTCATTTATTTCTCTGCTATGTACAAGAAATTTTGTTTTTCATTTTGAATAATTATGGTAATCACCATCAACGTCATTTCACACATTTTGACACTGCAAAAGGCTCATTCTCTGGTCCAGCCAATTGCTAAGTAATGTGGTGACTATGATCCTTTCAACTATCATCTTATATCTTTCATTTCTTTCATGTTTAAAGTGATCGTAAATTTACCCAATTTTTATATTCTTAATCACCTTAACTCAAGCGCTTCCTTCTTTTTTCAACAACATGACTACCGAACCGTAAGGCTACTGCATATAGGCTCACTCCCTTCTTCAGTACACTTATTTCCCGCATTGTCGCCAAACACTTAATGCTGTTGTTATTGATGACAATTTATATTCTTTACCCCATTTCAAGGGGTCTTTCACCTCTTTATCAATGTCTAGGTGCCCTTCACTTCTTTATCAATGCTCCTCTCACCTCTTTATCAGTGCCCTCCTTGCATCCTCCTCTCCTATTCATACTTTTTTAGGATGAGTCAACCCCTCCATATTTCTTGTTAATTCGCCTCCCGGCATAATTCTGTTGATCGCACTTAATCTCAAATTGCTGTGTACTAATTAATTAACTCTAATCTTGTGAGCTTATCTGAACAGAATCCAGAGACGCAGTTCCTTCACCATTTTTTGTTCCCTTGTCCATCCAATTCATCAATCTTTTCTGAAAATATAATTAAACCTGTCACTCATATCAGTATTTTGTTTGTCCGGGCTGCTCTAATTCATTTTTGAAGAGTCCCATTATTCAAACTGCTAAACCCGCATCTGAAATATTGTGTGTACAGTATTGTTCAGATGCCATATGTTCTTTTCTTTATCTCAATTATTCATCCCTGTTCCGTGTACTGCTCTCATATTAAGAGCGCTTCTTCCTTTGTCTTCTTCCTCGATAAGAATCAATCTCAGGAGCTCATCAGATCACTCACTTCAGTCCTTTTTTTCCCTTACTTAGAAGAGGATTCTCTCTCTCTCTCTCTCTCTCTCTCTCTCCTCTCTCTCTCTCTCTCTCTCTCTCTCTCTCTCTCTCTCTCTCGGGCCACGGGAGAGAACTAGTATTGTTCTTGGTCAGGTATATAGTAATGCTTGGAGGTAACGGTTCAATGACTGTTACTTTCATCTGCTTCCAAGCTTTGGAATGATCTGTTATGCATCTACGTCTGTATGTACGTTAGTATTTATGTATATAAATATTATACATAAATATATGTTTAAATATTGTACATACATGTATAGGTGT